>JAODXP020001053.1:5000-15000 GCA_027497455.2 Sardinella longiceps | reverse complement strand
AAGGTCATTGAGAGGGATGTCCATGTCATCCTCTTCCTGCTCTCGCTTTCAGTGCTGAGAGAGAGATGGAGAGAGAGAGAGAAAGAGAAGGAGAGGGAGAGGGAGAAAGAGTGAGAGAGGGAAAGGGAGACAGAGAGGGAGAGAAGGAGAGAAAGACTGAGTAAAACTAAGCGAGAGAGAGAGAAAGAGAGAGAGAGAGAGAGCAAAAGAGCAAGAGAGAGATTGAGAAGGCGAGAGAGAAAGAGAGTAAAAGTGAGAGAACGAGAGTAATGTATCAAGCACTCTTACAGATTAAAGCGATTACAAAGAATAGGCTTTAGTGATACTGTGCTACGGTGGTTTTCAAATTACCTCAGTGATAGAACACAGTGTATTGTAATTGATAACTATACCTCAGCATCATCAGAAGTCACTATGGGGGTCCCACAAGGGTCGGTTTTGGGCCCGATTTTATTTTCTCTTTATTTAAATGACTTGGGTAGGGACCTGAAGACAGCAAAAGTGCATCTTTATGCAGACGACACTATTTTGTACACCACAGCTTCATCAGTGAATGCTGCATTTACACAACTGCAGTCTGCTTTTAATCATTTACAAACATTTCTTATTGAGCTAAAGTTGGTACTGAATGCTAAAAAAACTAAAACAATGTCATTCACACAATCACGCTCTTCACCTAACATTAGTGTATCAACACTAGATGGCACTGAAATAGAAAGAGTATCATCCTACAAGTATTTGGGGATCTGGTTGGATGATAAGATGTCCCTTGGTGTCCATATTGAGAGCCTTTGTAAGAAACTTAGACCAAAGTTGGGTTTTTTCTTTAGAATGAGGAAGTGCTTTCCCTATCTTGCAAGGGAAAGGTTAGTTCAGAGCGCGTTCCTGTCAGTACTTGACTATGGGGATACACTGTATATGCACTCCAGTCTATTCTTACTTAAAAAACTGGATGTGCTGTACCACTCAGCCTTACGTTTTATCACAGGTGCATCAGCCAGGACTCACCATTGCACTCTTTATGAAACTGTACAATGGTCTTCTCTTTCCATAAGGAGAAAAAATCATGCACTGACTTTTATTGCCAAAGCCCTTATGGGTAAACTACCTTTATACATTTTTAATTTACTTTCTTTTCAAGATAGCACTTACAGGACTAGGTCATCAGAAAAAATACTTTTACATATTCCATTTACAAGAACTGAACTAGGAAAAACAGCATTTTCATCATTTGCACCTAAAGCCTGGAATGAACTTCAAGCCACTCTAAATCTTGAAGTTCTTCCATCCATAAATTCCTTTAAAGACCTGTTAAAATCATCATTAACTGACAGATGCAACTGTTTTTGATTTTTTGCCATGACTACTGTATGCTTTTTTGGTTGTCTGTGCATGCTCAATATTGTTGTGTTTACTTCTGTTTAGATGTTATGTAGCTGTCTTGTCTCTTGTGGTTTTATTGTAATGTAACTTTTTAAGCCGCCTTCTTGGCCAGGTCTCTCTGGAAGAAGAGTTACTCTAACTCAATGGGACTTCCTGGTTAAATAAAGGTTAAATAAATAAAATAAAAATAAATAGAAAGAGAGACTTGGCACTCTTGGCAACCTCAGTATGTATTTGTGTATTACAGTGAAGACTATATTCACAAATACTTCTGTGCCAGGGAAACACATACAATATACCCAGCAGAGAGAGAAAGAGTCAGAGAGAGAGTGTGTGTGTGTGTGTGTGTGTGTGTGTGTGTGTGTGTGTGTGTGTGTGTGTGTGTGTGTGTGTGTGGTGGAGAGAGAGAGAGAGAGAGAGAGAGAGAGAGAAATATGTGGATGTTTAAGGTCAAGCAGCCGTAAAGGCAGCGGTATGGAGCTCTACTTAAACAAGGCAAACATAGTGAAGAGTGAAGAATGTAAGCACAGATGCCAGAGAGAGAGAGAGAAAGAGAGAATGCATCTGTATTGTACTGAAGAGAGAGAGAAGAAAATAAGAGAAGTGTGAGGGAGAGGAGTTAAGAGGAAGAGAGAGGAGAGAATGAATACATCTGTAAGGAAGTGTACCACACACACACACACACACACACACACACACACACACACACACACACACACACACACACACACACAGAGGAGAGGAGAGAAGGAATATATCTGTAAGGAAGTATACAACATACATGCGCACGCACACACACAAAGGAGGAGAGAAGAGAGAACGAATACATCTGTCAGGAAGTGTACCACACACACACACACACACACACACACACACACACACACACACACACACAGAGGAGAGAAGAGAGAATGAATACATCTGTAAGGAAGTGTACAGCTGGTTTGAGTAGGGGGCGTGTCTTGGCATTTCAGCTTAATTACAGTGATCATTCACAAAAGACACACACACACACTCACACACACACACACGCATACATACATACATACACACACACATGCACACACACACATACGTGTACAATTACATGCATACATGAGAACACACACACACACAGACACACACACACACACATACATACACATAGTCATAGAAACGCACTCTTGAATGCAAATGTGCACATTAGTCTTTACCAAATGGTCCAAACACACACACACACACACACACACACACACACAGACATTAAGGTATGGTCTGTGTTTGCCATTTGTGAGGAGGGAGGAGAAGTGGAGTTGGGTTGCAGCCTATATTTGACCCCTGACCTGTAAGACCAGTTGGTGTTTTTCCCACAGGTCATAGGTCGGCGTCTAACAACTTTTCTCGCCATCACTCATTTGTCTGTGTCTGTGTTTGTATTGTTTTTTTTTTTGTGTGTGTGTTTTTTTGTTTGTTTGTTTTCTTTCTTTGTGTGTGTGTGTGTGTGTGTGTGTGTGTGTGTGTGTGTGTGTGTGTGTGTGTGTGTGTGTGTGTGTGTGAGTTTTTTTAGAGTGCATGCATTAAAGTGCTTTGAATGAATAGTTTGCTGTGCTTTGAAATGCACTAAATGCCTGTTTAGGATGTTAATTAGTGGAACTCCTGTGTGTGTGTGTGTGTGTGTGTGTGTGTGTGTGTGTGTGTGTGTGTGTGTGTGTGTCAGAGAGGGAGAAAGAGAGAGAGAGAGTGTGTGTGTGTGTGTGTGTGTGTGTGTGTGTGTGTCGTATAGGAGGGCTGGGCATTCACAGTTTTTAGTTTTTAGGGTGGTGCTGTGGGTCTTTATGTGTGTGTGTGTGTGTGTGTGTGTGTGTGTGTGTGTGTGTGTGTGAGACAGCAAGAGAGAAAGAGAGTGTGTGAAAAGTGTAGGAGGGCTGGGTGTTCAGATGCCTATAGGGTGCTGCTGTCGGTCTTTGAAGATCTCCATTGAACAGCTACACCGACCACTAATCAATAAACTGTTTGAACACGTGTGTGTGTGTGTGTGTGTGTGTGTGTGTGTGTGTGTGTGTGTGTGTGTTTGGGAATGTGCTGGAGGCTGGTGGTGCAGGTTAGTTCTCAGGTGTACAGGTGTGTCGGGCAAGCAGACGGTTGCCATGGTTTCTTGGCTTTGATCTCCCGGAGCATGATGTCATCGATGTGATAGTTTTACGGCGACCCGTAGCTAGTGATTCACTCTCCCAATGTGAGTGGCTTGATCTATTTCTCTTCTTCTCACAGTTTTACACTGTCTGCCCCTCTCTCTCTCTCTCTCTCTCTCTCTCTCTCTCTCTCTCTCTCTCTCTCTCTCTCTCTCTCTCTCTCTCTCTGTCCATCTTTCTGTCTCTCTCTTTTCAGGAGTGCTTGATCTATCTCCTTGTCTCACACTTTTCTCTCTCTCTCTCTCTCTCTCTCATCAGTCCTTGATCTGTCTCTCTCAGTTTTACTTTGTCTCAGTCACTACCTCTCCCTCCTCTCTCCCTCTCTCTCTCTCTCTCTCTCTCTCTCTCTCTCTCTCTCTCTCTCTCTCTCTCTCTCTCTTTCTCTCCTGCTACCTCCCCCCCCCTCTCTCTCTCTCTCTCTCTCTCTCTCTCTCTCTCTCTCTCTCTCTCTCTCTCTCTCTCTCTCTCTCCTGCTCTCTCCCAGTTGTATTTGTCTGTGGTATGGCTTACAGAACTGGAGTTGCCCTGGTGATTTCATGCCTCTTAGTCAAATACAAAGGCAACCTGCCTCCCCTTACACACACACACACACACACACACTCACACACACACACACACAAGCTTGTTTGCTCCCTCCCTTTCACCCCCCCCTCTCTTTATCTCTCTCTCCCCCCTTTTTTCACACTCTGAACCTGAACCTTTTTTTTTCTCAATTTTTGCTCCCAGTTCTTTCCCTCCCTCCTTCCCTCCCTTTCTCCCTCCCTTCTCTCATTCTTGGATGGAGGGATGGATTACAGATTTTAATCTGGCCCCAAACAGACGATTTTCCTCGGGAGAGAAGGTGTTGGCTGTTGCCATGGAGATAAGGGTTGTGTGTGTGTGTGTGTGTGTGTGTGTGTGTGTATGAGGCAGTGTGGGATTTTGGTGTTTGGAGTGTCTCACAAGTTCTACAAGGGTAGAACACGATTCTAAAACGTAAAAAAAAAAAAAAATGGCAGCTAAGTCCTATAATCTTGTTATTGTGTGTCTGTCCAGAGATTTTTATGACCTTAAAATTGACCCGATCATGACCTTAGCAACCCTCCCTCTCTGGCGCTAACACTTAGCCTAGTTTCTCCCCTTCTTATCTGCCATGGAGCTCAGTCTGGCTACGCTCCTGTCATCTGCCCCTTCCTCAAGGCATCCTGAACCGGAGTGAATTGAAGCATAGCCCTGTTGAAAGAGCTTGTTAAATGCGCTAGTTAGCGAGTGGAACAAAATAATTTGGTACAGCACAGACCGAACGTGAACGCAGAAGCGAACAGGCACTTTACACTGAATCAATGGGAGCTGACTGTTGGAAACCGAAAGTAAGATCTGAGGTTACATTGACTCAATGTAAAGTGTTTCGCATTCGCGTTAGGTCTGTGCTGTTCGAAATTCTTTCATTTCATACAAAATATATTGCTGTTAGAAGGCTCGTGCAGCAGGGCTATGCTTAAACTCACTCCGGACTTATACTTTAAAGGAATACTCCACCTTTTTATGAACATGGGTGATTCACAGTCTTACCTGGAGTTACATATGTGAGTAAAAGCATTTAGATCTCCTTGCCTGCGTTTTCCTAGTCTGGCAACCCCAATTTTAGCTTTAGCTTAGCATAGGTGCTGGTATGTAATGTTGCCAAAAAGTTGCTATCTGGCTACTTTACATTCCAGTGCCTATGCTAAATGGGATGTGGCTAAATAGAAACAATGCAGTGATAGAGCCAAAATAATACGTCACTTATCTCAACAAATACCACTAACAAAAATGGCTGAAACCAAAACAGTCAGTCAGTTGTCAGAAATGAGGTGTGTGTGTGTGTGAGTGAGTGCTGGTGCAGAGGTTTGTGTGTGTGTGTGTGTGTGTGTGTGTGTGTGTGTGTGTGTGTGTGTGTGTGTGTGTGTGTGTGTGTGTGTGTGTGTGTGGAGGAAAGCTGATCATCAGTAACCTTTTACTTCAGGAGTATAATGCCCTTTATTACTTGATCCAGGAGTACACAAACTATTTGCCTTCTCTCTCTCTCTCTCTCTCTCTCTCTCTCTCTCTCTCTCTCTCTCTCTCTCTCTCTCTCTGTGTGTGTGTGTGTGTGTGTGTGTGTGTGTGTGTGTGTGTGTGTGTGTGTGTGTGTGTGTGCGCATTCAAATCCGTTTAGCTTTTGCATAGTTTTTTACATGCTTGGAGGGATAGCATTGGGTGTGTGTGTGTGTGTGTGTGTGTGTGTGTGTGTGTGTGTGTGTGTGTGCGTGCGTGCGCGTGTGTTCTGTGTGCAAGCATGTGAGAGAGTGTGCGCAAGAGGGTGAGAGAGGGTGTGTGTGTGTGTGTGTGTGTGTGTGTGTGTGGGTGGGTGGGTGGGTGGGTGGGTGGCACTGGGTGCAAGAGCGTGTGAGAGAGTGTGTGCAAGAGTGTGTGTGAACAAGAGTTAGAAAGAGGGTGTGTGTCTGTGTGTGTAAGAGAGTGTGTGTGTGCAAGAGTGTGAGAGAGAGTGTGTGTTGGCCTCATAAACCTTCTTCTCAGGCATATATTGTACTGCGTTAAAGGTCTAATTAACCTGATCCAGTGGCACTGTGCCCTGCTGTGGGTGTGTGTGTGTGTGTGTTTGATCTCTTGGCTTCCTATTTTAATTGAGCTGGTTTTGACTGCCACCAGGCATTTAGGGAGCAAAAAGTCAGAGAGGGCAGTGTGTGTGTGTGTGCGCGCGTGTGCATGTGTGGGGGTAGGGAACACTTTTCATTGCCCCAGAGCTGATGTGGGTCAGTTGAGTGTGTGTGTGTGTGCGTGTGTGTGTGTGTGTGTGTAAAGGGGTTGGACATGGATGACTGTACGTTTGAACTGATAAAACTGCTAGCCTCCTGTGATCTTCTTTCAGAGAGATAAAGGAACACACACACACACACACTAACACACTAACACACAAAAGGATCTTTCAGACAAGCACACAAAAGCACAAAACAGACTATTTGTAAGCAATTCAACTTCACTGAGGTGTTGGTGCTGATTTTAGGTGATGCAACACATCTCTTTCAGTTGACACTGCAAACCATGTGACACTGGACACACACACACACACACACAAATAAAACTATATTTTACCTATTATATTTTACCGCTCAATCTCTTTCACATAAACTCTCTCTCTCTCGCACACTCACACGCACGCACGCACGCACGCACGCATGTGTGCGCGCGCGCACACACACACACACACACACACACACACACACACACACACACACACACACACACACACACACACACACACACACACACACACACACACACACACACACACACAGATTGGCTTCACCCCTGGCTTGTCTGTGTCACATGGGGGCTGCTTTGTTATGGTGTCCCTGCTGATAATAGCGGATCACTCTCTGCCCTGCCCCACACAAAGAGTGCTTATCTCACTGTGTGTGTGTGTGTGTACATGTGTGTACGTGTGTGTGTGTGTGTGTGTGTGCGTGCCTGCGTGTTAATCCCACCCCGAAGCCATCTTTCTGCGGGAGTGTGTGTACTCTCTCTGTAAGTGCATGGTTTAATCCCACCCAGAGGTTATAAGTGTGGTGTGTGTGTGTGTGTGTGTGTATGATGTGTGTGTGAAAGAGAGACGTGTGTGTGTGTGTGTGTGTGTGAAGGAGAGAAAGACATCCGAGTAGTGTGCATACCTTTTGTTGCTCTCTCTCTTGTGTGTGTGTGTGTGTGTGTGTGTGTGTGTGTGTGTGTGTGTGTTTGTTTACATAGGCTGGTATCTGAGTTCTGTCAGTCCTGATTTGACCCCAGTGTGTTTTTGCCATATGAATATTTGCCCTTCGTCACGTCTCATTTCCAACACTGTGTGTGTGTGTGTGTGTGTGTGTGTGTGTGTGTGTGTGTGTGTGTGTGTGTGTGTGTGTGTGTGTGTGTCTGTCTGTCTGTCAAATATGTGTGTTTGTGAGTATATGTGTGACTGAGTGTGTCTTTTGTGTCTGTCTAAATTGAGAAACTTTGTGTGTGTGTGTGTTTTCTGTGTCTGTCTGAAGTGAGAAACCCTTTCTGTCTGTGTGTCTGTGTGTGTGTGTCTGTGCGTGCCTGTGTGTGTCTGTCTGTCTGTCGAAAATGAGAAATTGTGTTTATGTGAATGTGTGTGCATGTGTCTGTCTGAAGTGAGAAACTATATTGTGTGTCTGTCTGTCTGAAGTTCTGTGTGTGTGTGTGTGTGTGTGTGTGTGTGTGTGTGTGTGTGTGTGTGTGTGTGTGTGTGTCCATGTCCGTGTCCGTAAAGAGCGCTGTCAGTAATCCGTTGAATTTTGGCAGGCGTTTGGGGATGAGATTTAGTGGCTAAAGCTCTAAGTGGTGATTAGGACACCAAGAGACACGCCAGAGACACTGAGAAGGCCAGAGAGGCCAGACCTCATGCAGAGAGTAGAGTAGAGTAGAACCCATGCTAGAGTAGAGTAGAACTCATGGTAGAGTAGAGTAGAACCCATGCTAGAGTAGAGTAGAACTCATGGTAGAGTAGAGTAGAGTAGAGTAGAACTCATGCTAGAGTAGAGTAGAGTAGAGTAGAACTCATAGTAGAGTAGAGTAGAGTAGAGTAGAGTAGAACTCATGCTAGAGTAGAGTAGAGTAGAACTCATGCTAGAGTAGAGTAGAGTAGAACTCATGCTAGAGTAGAGTAGAGTAGAGTAGAGTAGAGTAGAACTCATGCTAGAGTAGAGTAGAGTAGAACTCATGCTAGAGTAGAGTAGAGTAGTGCTCATGCTGGAGTAGCCTACAGTATAGTGGAGTAGACCTCATGCACGGACAGAGGAGAGTCGACCCAAAGATTATGGTCGGAATGCTTCGCTTCAACCCCCTCTGGTAGACCTCATTTAGAATCAGAATGACTATTGGAATCAGAACTATGCTGAGATTTGCAATCAGAATTAGTATTGGAATCAGAACTATGGTGAGCTTTGCAATCAGAATCAGAATGATTACTGGAATCAGAACTATGCTGAGATTTGCAATCAGAATTAGTATTGGAATCAGAACTATGCTGAGATTTGCATTCGGAATCAGAATGAGGATTGGTCTGTCTCGGATGCATCCTACCAGCCTAGTTAGCATAGTTGCTAACTAAGTTTGTTGGTTGTCGATGAGAAAATATATTGCAAACAACTAAGTTGCTAACCAGTTAGCAACTGTGCTTTTAGGAAACGGACACCTGACACCTTTTGCCGTGTAGTCTGGCCTTTGAGTCTGCAGGCATAATGTAGTGGCATCAGCTGATCAGATCTCATCTAGCTGTCTGTGTTCACTGGCCTTGGTGTCTTTGGTCCTAGTGTAGCCTACAGTAATGTAATCCACAGGGTCTTGGTGTCTGCAGTCATTGTGTACAGAAGTGGCAATTAGCAGGCTGATTTAAGGGTCTCTTCCCCAAATATCAGAGTTTCTAACTAACTAACCAACTATCTAAGTTAGCAAGTTTGTTGGTTGCAATGCAATTTCCTACTCGCAACCAACTACCAACTATTACTACTCTAGGAAACGGATGTAGTAAAAATCAACCAGCTGATCAATTGTGTGTCTCCCAAAAGCATAGTTGCTAACTAGCTTGCCAACATTGTTGGTTGCAGTGCATTTTTCCCACTGCCAACTAACTAAATGGCTAACAGTTAGCAGCTATGCTTTTGACAAGAAAGACAATACAAATATTTTATCTACAATCTTCTATCTCACATACATGAGTGGTAGTGTAGAGAAGTGGCATCAGCCAGCTAATCTGATCTCTATCTCTAGCCTATCTGTCTCTGTGTTCTCTGGCCTTGGTGTGTATGTCTGTGTGTGTGTCTGTGTCTGTGTGTGTGTGTGTGTGTGTGTGTGTGTGTGTGTGTGTGTGTGTGTGTGTGTGTGTGTGTTTGCGCAGTGGAGATCTGATCTGCAGTGATCTGTGTGGGCTCTGTGGCTTTGCTCCTGTGGACTGTGTAAGTGGAGATGTGTGGCTTTGACAAGGAGGAGCTGCTTGCTTGCTTGCTGGGGAGATAAACTGATGTAGGCCAGTGTGCTGTGCATGGCTCTGGAGTGGAGCACAGTGAGTGGCCTGCCTGACTGACTGCCTGCTTGACACACTTTCCTATTGTGATGCACTACTGTGTGTGGGACAGTGCTTCCATGTGCTTCTCTCTCTCTCTCTCTCCTTTCTCTCTTTATCTCTCTCTCTCTCTCTCTCTCTCTCTCTCTCTCTCTCTTTCTTTCTCTCTCTCTCTCTCTCTCTCTCTCTCTCTCTCTCTCTCTCTCTCTCTCTCTCTCTCTCTCTCTCTTTCTTTCTCTCTCTCTCTCTCTCTCTCTCTCTCTCTCTCTCTCTCTCTCTCTCTCTCTCTCTCTCTCTCTCTCTCTCTCTCTCTCTCTCTCTCTCTCTCTCTCTCTCTCTCTCTCTCTCTCTCTCTCTCTTTCTTTCTTTC
>JAODXP020001052.1:7500-15000 GCA_027497455.2 Sardinella longiceps | reverse complement strand
TGTTATTTTGGATGTATGCTCAGCTCGCTTTGTCCTGATGTCTTAATCGTTTGACTGTACTCTTAGACACACAGTTGTGTTTGTTTAAGTAGGACTCCAGAGGCTGTATCATCATCAATATCTTTCGCCCCGTTCCTAGAGGGAAAAATAGCATCTAGTCATTTAGATAAATATAGACGCTGTAATCATTTAGATAAATTTAGCCACTAAAAGAACAGCACTGTGTCTCTAACGCACAAAGGTAAGATTGTGTTTCCACACTGATGAGAAACACTACTCACATGAAGAAATATTTTCAAAAGCATGTACAGTCTCGGGAAAACTTTATATGTCTTATTAAATACAAACACGCACACACACGCACACACACACACACACACACACATTATAAATAAACTATAACCATAGCAATAATCACATCAGAGTTGTTGAATAAATAAGCTTATGTCTTTTCAAAAACTCACTCACACACGCACACACACACACACACACACACATTCTAAATAAACTCTAACCATATAGCATAATCAGATCAGAGTTGTTGAATAAATAAGCTAATACATTTTTTCAAACACACACACACACACACACACACACACACACACACACACACACTCAAATAAACTCTAACCATATAGCATAATCAGACGAGTTGTGATAAATCTAAACGTCTTAACTAACATTCTAAATAAACTCTAACCATATAGCATAATCAGATCAGAGTTGTTGAATAAATAAGCTAATACGTTTTTTCAAACACACACACACTACACACACACACACACACACACACACACACACACATTCTGAATAAACTTTAACCATATAGCATAATCAGATAAAGCTGTTGAATAAATAAACAAATAAGCCAGCCTGACGGCCTCAACTGACCTTTGCCCTGAGTGTCACCATGGAGACAGCAGCCTGACAACAACAGATGCACGTTATAGTTTGCTAGAGCCATGGGGTTCACTGACCCCTGACACCTTTGTTACTATGGAAACACTGCCTCTACCACTGTCCATCAGACTCGACATCAGACGTGTGTGTATGTGTGTGTGCATATGTGTGTGTGTGTGTGTGTGTGTATGTGTGTGTGTATGTGTGTGTGTGTGTGTGTGTGTGTGTGTGTGTGTGTGTGTGTGTGTGTGTGTGTGTGTGTGTGTGTGTGTGTGTGTGTGTGTGTGTGTGTGTGTGTGTGTGTGTGTGTGTCTGTGTGTGTGTGTGAGAAAGAGAGAGAGAGAGAGAGAGAGAGAGAGAGAGAGAGAGAGGGAGAGAACATTGGTGCAACATGTATGTGTGAATAAGTATGTGATTGTAATGTGTGTGTTACCATGTAATTACCTTGGGTGTAATTTACTTGCCATGTACTTGTGTTTGTCCTCTGAAGGTCGCAGATAAGATGGAGATTTACTATTGTATCTCCAATCCCACACACACACACACACACACACACACACACACACACACACACACACACACACACACACACACACAATCACATACAAACACACACACACACGCACTGATTTTTCCGATTCCCTGTTGATAAGTCATCAGACAGAAGGAGCTAAATTCAATCAGCAAAGCACAATTACTGCTATTTACCACGAGTGAAAAGCAACGGGTGATGGGATCCATTTTTCTCAGAAATCCTGAATGTGCCTCTGAATGTGAAGAGAACTAAACATAAAGCAGAAATGTGTCCATTCAAAGTGAATAGGTAGCCTAGCTTAGCCTTCCAGGCTGTTGTACACTGTCCATTCAAAGTGAATAGGTAGCCTAGCTTAGCCTTCCAGGCTGTTGTACACTGTCCATTCAAAGTGAATAGGTAGCCTAGCTTAGCCTTCCAGGCTGTTGTTACAGAACCTCTCTGAAGGCCGACGGTCCCGTCTCTTTCTGAAGGCCTTTGTGCCATGCTTGGTTTGTCTGCTGGGAGAACACAACGCCACCACAAGGGACATTCAGCACAGACCTCGACACTGACTTTATACTAACACACACACACACACACACACACACACACACACACACACACACACACACACACACACCCACACACACATACGTTGAGCGCAGACCTTGACACAAACTCTTAACACTGCATGTGAGTCTCGAAGGCATTAAGGCAGTCACACACCAGCATTCCAACAGCATTGCTGAGCACTTTAGAATTTTTAGAGTATTTTTATTGACCTCCATACATCGGCGGTTGGGTCGTATTGAAACCAATGGAATGGAATGTTGGAAATGGAGTGCTCTTCACTTTGTTGTGTGTGGACACCTTTAGAGGCACCTGCTGTGAACTGAGCTGTGCTCAGGAATATGGAGGTATATGTAATCTAACACACACACACACACACACACACACACACACATTCAGCGCAGACCTTGGTAATAACTCAAACACTAACGCTAACTACATGTGAATCTCTATGGCATCAGAAGCTCAGAGTTGAACTTAGTATTGGAATATGGAAGTTCTGGACTGAAAGTTCTGGAACTGAAAGTTCTGGAATATGGAGGTGTGTAATGTAATGTCATGTAATGTACTGAAGTGAAGTTAGGCAGAGAGTTAGGGAGTCAGTTAGGCATTCTTAGCCCAAGGGCATGCTGGCCTTCAACGCTCCTGCACAAAACCTGCTAGATTGGACTATCTCTTTCTAAGCTGCAGTGAAAGGAAGTATGGGGGGGGGGGAGGGGGGGGGGCACTGAAAAGGATGCTTGAAATCAATTCTATAAAAAACACACACACACACACACACACAAAAATGCATGCACTCACGCGAGTGCACACACACACACACACACACACACACACACACACACACACACACACACACACACACACACACACACACACACACACACACACACACTCACACACACACACACACACACACACTTTTCAGGAGACTTTATATTTCCGACTGAAAGGAGGAGGATGATGATGATCATGATGTCCTAACCGAGTGTCGCTGAGTCGGTCAGCTGCGGTCAGCTGAGGGCAGGGGAGAAGAGAAAGAGGAAAATGTCTCAATCAGACGCGTGACTTCACACAAAGACTGACATTTCAGAACTCTAATTGACTAACCCTCTCCTCCCCACTCTCCTCTGCTCCCCTATTCCCCCCTCTCCTCTCCTCCCGTCTTTTCCCCACTCTTCTCCTCTCCTCCCCTCTCCTCTCCACTCTTCTCTCCCCTCTTCTCTCTATCCCTTTCTTTTCTCTCCTCTCTATCCCTTCCTCTCTTCTCCTCTTTTTCCCTCCCCCTTTTCACTCTTTCCCATTCCTCTCCTCTTCTCTCTTTCCCTTCCTCCCCTCCCCACTCTTCTCCCCTCCCCTCTTCTCTCTTTCCACTCCTCTTCTTCCATCCCCTCTTCTCTCTATCCCTTCCTCTCCTCCCCTCTCTTCTTCCCTCTTTCCCTTCCTCTCCTCCCCTCTCTTCTCCTCTTCTCCCCTACCCTCTTCTCTCTTTTCCATCCTCTTTCCTCTCCTCTCCTCCCCTCTTCTCTCTTTCCCCCTTCTTTCCCTTTACTCCTCTCCTCCCCTCTTCTCTCTATCCCTACGTCTCTTCCCCTCTCTTCTCCTCTTCTCCCCTCTCTCTTTCCATGTCTCTCCTCTCCTTCCCTCTCTTCTTCCCTCCTCTCTTCTCTCTATTCCTTCCTCTCCTCTTCTCTCTTTCCCTTCCTCTCCTCCCCTCTCTTCTCCTCTTCTTCCCTCCTTCTTCTCTCTTTTCCATCCTCTTTCCTCTCCTCTCCTCCCCTCTTCTGCCTCTCCTGTCCTCTCCCCCCTCTCCCCTGTCCTTCTCTGGCAGGCACTAAGGATGCAGCAGCACGTCTGAGCGGAGCGGAGCTGAGCTGAGCTGGAGCTGAGCTGAGCGGTGAGGAAGGTTTTGGAGAAGATTCAGCAGCGAGCAACGAGCCCCCAGGAGCAAGAGTGTGAGCCAATGTGTGTGTGTGTGTGTGTGTGTGTGTGTGTGTGTGTGAGTGAGAGCGGGTGTGTGAGAATCAGCGAGAGCGAGTGTCTCATCATCAGTCTCATGTATGACTGGGCTGTCATGAGAGAGTGGCAACCTTACACACGCACACACACACACACACACACACACACACACACACACACACACACACACAACACACACACTTGCACACACAACCTTCCCCCACGGTCACTGCCATTGCCACACACACACACATACACACACACACACAAAGACACACACACACACACACACACACACACACACACACACACACACACACACACACACACACACACACACACACACACACACACGGTCACTTCGCTGGCACAGAGACAGAGATGCTCACTGCACACAATGCCCCAGGAGATAGAATCACTCTCTCAACCCCCTGACACTAACACACACACACACACACACACACACACACACACACACACACACACACACACACACACACACACACACACACACACACACACACACACACACACACACACACACTTACAAACACACACTCAGTCACTCACCTCGAGGATAGACACTGGCTGAACTTTATGAATAATTGAGCACACACACACACACACACACACACACACACACACACACACACACACACACACACACACATACACACACACTCTCATCATCACACACTCTTTCCCTCTATCATTCATGCACAGTCACTCTCTTTTTATCTGCCCCCCCTCTCTGTCACACACACACACACACACACACACACACACACACACACACACACACACACACAGACCAAAATACACGATTGCACTCAGAAGGAAATGCACAATTGCACACACATATCCAAAAGCTAGATGTAAGTGATCTTAGCTTTCTCAGCACAGTATTCCGCTGTGGCTAACTAATACTATACAAGCAGTGGCTTGAGTTTAGCACGTATTACTGACTGAAATAAAATAAAATAAAATAAAATATATAGACATAATAATAATAATATATTCATAAATAACTCATAATATATTTATAAGACACACACAGACACAGACAGTCTTTCCGAATGGCTAGTGTGTATTGTAGCCTGCGGAGCTCCGTACAGGTTTCACCTTTGGAAAGGTCAACTCTGATTGTGTTGTGACATTGACATCAGCATGAATGTGTCCTGCATAGTGGCCATATTATTCCATGAGTGGGACACAGCCATGACAGCATGGTGACACCATGACAACACAAGTGCCTCTCTTTGTGACATCACTGTCATGACAGGAAACTCACTCACTCACTCACTCACTCACTCACTCACACACACACACACACACACACACACACACACACACACACACACACACACACACACACACACACACACACACTGTACAGATTTGTCTCATGCACTAGTCTATGCTGCCTGACTAAATGATTAGAACCAAACTCTCTTCTGATTGGCTGAGGGCACTGGGGAAATATTCACTGTATAATTACCAAGGCTGGTCACGCAGGCCACATCACACACACACACACACACACACACACACACACACACACACACACACACACACACACACACACACACACACACACTGCCATCTCTCTTGTTGGCATCTCATTATTAGACTGATTTTTACACTCCTCAAAATGCTCATGTGGAGTACAAGGCAGTGTGTGTGTGTGTGTGTGTCTTAAGCTCTGACAGTAGAGTTTGTGTGAGAGAGGCAGGGTGTGTGTGTGTGTGTGTGTGTGTGTGTGTGTGTGTGTGTGTGTGTGTGTGTGTGTGTGTGTGTGTGTGTGTGTGTGTGTGTGTGTGTGTGTGTGTGTGTGTGTGTGTGTGTGTGTGAGAGAGCATTGCTCCACATGAAACCTCTTCATTCCAGCCACAAACCCAAACCGAATACACCTAGTAGGCTTAGTGTGTGTGTGTGTGTGTGTGTGTGTGTGTGTGTGTGTGTGTGTGTGTGTGTGTGTGTGTGTGTGTGTGTGTGTGTGTTGTGTGTGTGTGTGAGTGTGTGTGTTAGGCTTTGGTTTGAATAATACCTGATTGAATTCTGCTGCCAAATATTTATGTGTAGGCTAGGTCTAAAATTCCAAAGTAGAGTTTGTGATTGGCACTGAATTGGTCACAAACCTGAAAGGTAGTTTGCGAGAGGCATTGGTTGGTCGAAAACTTCAAAGACAGAGTTTGTTATCTCCAAACATCAATCTGGTATCATTGCAATTGGGAGGGATATCGGGACCAGATAAAATGGAAGAGCCAATCTGGACGAAATTAAATCTCTTCATCCTAGCTGCCGACCCAAACCAAATGCACCTAGACTTTGATTTGAATAAAATCTGATCTGAGTTATTTTTGCTGTCAAATATTTCTGTGTCGGTCTAAACCAGTTAGTTTAGTTTAGAGTTTGTGAGTGGCACTGAATTGGTCACAATCTCGAAAGGTAGTTTGTGAGAGGGACTTAGTTAGTCTTAAAAGTTGATTGGTATAAAACTTCAAAGCTAGAGTTTTAGAGGCATTTGATTGGTCTAAAACTCCAAAGCTAGAGTTTGTTAAAGGCATTTGATTGGTCTAAAACAGGGGTTCTCAAAGTTATGACCAATTTAGGGACCCAACCCAAAGGGACGGTGGGAGAAACATAAATGAAAAAAATAAAATAAATAAAATAAATAAATAAATCATTGTAATCCTTTTAATGACCATATTGCATATTGCTACAGTTTAAATTTATTGCAATAAATAAACGCCTATAGATGTCTATAAACACCACTAAGGGAGAATCATTCTGTCGAAGCAATACAGTTTTACCAGTTTTAGATATTATCAGATGTAATCGCGGCCACCAAAAATGTTTCTGCAGCTCATCATTGGCCCCCGGGTCACACTTTGAGAACCTATGGTCTAAAACTAAGTCTGAGTTTGTGAGAGGCAATTGATACGTCTAAAACTAAATGAACTAGATCAAATGGGTTCCCAACAGTCTCCAAGCCAAACCACATAAGGGTTAATGGTCAACAAGGTGACCAGTTCGATAGAAATAATGGCGATGACAAAGTAGATCTCAAAGGCTGCTTATACTGTTGTTATAGTTACCATTCTAAAAAGCATTGATGTGGAACGGAGGTGAAACTTTTTAACAGACAATCGTCTCAGGTAGCCAGTTACACTAAGTTAATGACCACATCATCAGCCAATCAGGAAAGAGAATCACATTCTGAAGGGAGATACATGCTAATAATATCTGTGTGAGTTGTGATTGAGTCAGACTGCTGTGTTGTTTATGTGATGATGAAGCTCTGTGGTGAAGCGCTAGCTAGCTAATGTGCCGCTGCTGTGCTTTTAATAAGATCAGACTGGCTGGTCTCTGTTGCCAGACGTTCACTCTCAAGGTCAGACAGGAGAGAGGCCATTCTGTTACTGCGTGCGGATGAGCGTCTCAACTTGGTCAAACTCCAAATAAGGAAAGTGAATGGCAAACTAAAGCTAAATCATTGCCAAGGCCACAGGATTTCTCTATGCATTTCCCAATGGCTGATGGCTAGACATACTAGA
>JAODXP020001050.1:0-21182 GCA_027497455.2 Sardinella longiceps | reverse complement strand
GGAGTTGATGATTAAAACAATGAATAGAAGGCATCTGTTCAGTTTGTTTTGAATTTGTTTCTGACATAACGTTAGCCCCGTCATAACACTGACTAAGGATTTTGCTTGCATCCAGACCAACATCCAGAATTCCTGAAGCACTAAATACTGTAACGTTTCTCTTAACAAGGAAACGGAAACTGGTTTCCACCGGAACTGGACCTTTATTGGTACACAAGTTTCACAGAGATTAGCATGCCAGCATTAGCCCAGAGACCCCCCCAAGTCCCGTTCCCCCTCAGCCTTCACACACAGGGTGGGGAAACCACTCAACCCTTCAAGTCTCATGCGCGTTGCATTTCGGGTACTCGCCGTTACCGGCTAAGAACGCTACAAAGCCCCGTCGACTCAAAGACATTGCCGTCCACAGCAATGCATTCCATTCCCCAACTTCTCGTCCATGTGTCCGGGTCTCGAAGTCCTTACAGCCGTTGACCACTGAGCAAAGTCTCGGAGCATGGGGCAGACAAGTGCCCACAGTGTGAGGACCCCACGACATTCTCCACATCGCTGGCCATACCCTCTGTCGCGGTCGTGGTTCTCTCGACCACCCGCCAGACTGGTTCCCCACAGTTGATGTCCTGAATCCGGGCTCGGTCCTCGGCCGTGGGGGCCCCGATACCATACTCAACCCCAAGTACAATCCCCAAAGTCACAGCTGGATCACAACCCCCTTTACAGACACATACACGGTCATACATGCAACACGTGGCTAAGCTAGCATTACTTAGCAGCACATGGTACGGCTAGCATCTCTTAGCATAACTAACTTCACACGTGGCGCTGGCTCTACTAGCCAAACTAAAACGGCGCCGAACATGGCAAAAAGCCTTAATTAACAGTCACACCATCAATACAACAATCGTTAACCATAAACATTGCACATAAATTCTCTCTCTCTTTTTTTAACAACAGTCAGTCATAGTCTCTTTTCCCCCCCTTTGCGGACTGTCCTACTGGGGGCCCACCCAGAAATCGCGGTTCACAGCCACCGTGTACGTTGGGAGTACCGCTGCCCTACCTCCGACCAGTGCACGCTTCCTAGCTGCTTTCATGTCCCCAGCGGGTAGTGGGCTCCTCCTCCACCATACGGGCAAAACGTCCGGCACCCTCCGGCGATAGGTGGCCGCCTTGGCTCTCTTCTGGGACACGCCGCACATGGCCCAGCCTAGCATGCCTACCACGGTCGGAGCCTCCTGCGTCCCCTGGGCGGTCTGGGGCTCCGGCTCCCATTCCGGGCACCACTCGGCCGCCCAGGGGTCGGTGAGCCACTCGATCCTAGGCTCCCCCTCATCCTCGAAGAATTCGAGTGGCGGCATCTCTTGGTGTTCCTCCAGGTAGTCAGGCTTCTCTGGCAGCACCGCCTCAGTTAGCTTGTCTTCTCCGACTTTGACGACCCACTCTTCTGGGTCCCAACCCGCCCGGTCTTTGTGTCTGCAGCGCCAAACTTCCTCCAGTAGCAGGCAACGCTTCTTCCGTAACTGCGAAGTCGATAGCTTCACTCCTGCCGCTTGTAGGTTGTTATAATGCAGTAGCGTCTGTGCTCGGGACTCTCTTTTGTCCTCTGCCGCCATCTTCTTATCTTCCTCTCTCCAGCCAACCAAAATCTCACAGTCATTTTCTCGCTTTTACCTCTGGCACCAACATTTCTCTTAACAAGGAAACGGAAACTGGTTTCCGCCGGAACTGGACCTTTATTGGTACACAAGTTTCACAGAGATTAGCATGCCAGCATTAGCCCAGAGACCCCCAGGTCCCGTTCCCCCTCAGCCTTCACACACAGGGTGGGGAAACCACTCAACCCTTCAAGTCTCAACCCAACATCAAATTTAAAGAGGCTTTCAGTAGCATTTTTATAGTCATAAAATCCTTTGAAAATCATTCTTTCAGTTGTCTGACCCGTTATGTCGAAAATTTTATTTTTCTCTCATCTCACTACCCTCCCTGGCCGTAGAATCGTTTCTGTAAGTTTCCAGCCGCGTCCCTGCGCCTGCCTTGCTTTGGAAGTCTCGTGAGGCGCGTTAGGTGACGAGAACAACGAACTGCTTTACGGCATTTCGACTCGAGACACACCCCCAAATAGCTTTAGCCGGCAGAATGCTGCTCGTTTTCATATCATCGAAATGGCAGAACCAGCGAAAAGAACAAAAAAGGACGAGAAAAGGCCGCTTTCGGAGGAGTCGAAGGCGAAGAAGAGAGCTAGAGACCACGCAAGGAAATGCAGCAGGGTAAACCTTGGTCGGGCGTTCAATGATTGACGAGAGCTCTGAGACAGCGAAGCATCCTGCAAAACAGATGCCGACCTGGCTGTGCTACTTTTGCAGTTGTAAGTACATCTCACCTACATGTCTGAATCTAGGATCCTACACGTTGTTAATAGTTATAATTTACTCCTATTTTTGGTGTTCAAATGGGGTTTCAATTTCAAATAATAGCTAACGACAACGATAGCCGATTAGCTACCTAGCTAGCTAGCTAGCCTCCAAGAAATCCTGTGTGGGCTACTAACGTTACCTATAGCGATGTAACCACAGAAATGTTTTGATGCTTGTTGGAGAATTGTCCTTGGCCAAGCAAAAGTCACCAAAGAAGAAGATCTGGTTGGCAAATCTGCAAACATTAGCTACAATGACAACTTGTTTCAACTCGCTCAACATGTTATAGTACCCATACAGAAGTGCAACCACGTAAGTTAGACATTCGGTCTCTGCGTGCCTGTCATGGAGTGCCACCTTTTCAGGTCATCCTCAAACCCCGGGGGATTGGAGTAGTACTAGAATGGGTAAAATTATATTTTTATGTTGTCAGTAAGTCTGTGTTGGACATAATACATTCACTTGGTGTAAGCTACTGTCTGCCTTGCCCTTCCCCTACGCTATTGTTGTATGTGAAGGGCCTGGCTCCACATCTCAAACAAGACAAAGGGAGGGGGTGACAGTCAGGGGCTGCTTACAAGTAAAGGTGTGAACATTTGCACAGGAATGAGATTACTGGTAAATGTACATGGCCATTTCGATTCACTGTTCTACATGTTTCTTCTGTTCTCCTTAGGTTACATCAAACTCATTGTTGGTTGTAGGTATGCAGAGCATAGACATGTTTCTAATGATTTTAATTTCAATCAGGCTGGCACAGTAAAGCAGCAGACATCCCTTCTGGTTTGGACCAAAGAGATAGTGAACCACTTCTGGTACTGTAGCAAGCATTGCGACACAGAAGAGCAGTTCAAGGTATGTTTTACAAAATATTTATTGTCGTCAATGTTATGGTGCTTGCTTTTAGGTAGAATTTGTATTAATTTTGCATGTATTGTCACACTGCACAGCTGATGTGTGCTGGCTTGCTACATCATGTCCGCAACGAACATTCTTGGCCAACTGGTTACTGTCTACATGAGCCCCTTGAAGAAGATGAACATGACAAGCCCTGGATAGAGCAAGGTATTGTGACTAAATGTAATGAGTAAAAAAATGTTTGAATTGGCAAGAATGCACAGTGTTCACTGTCAGCATCATCATTACAGGTTCAGCCGCACACCAGGCCCTAGCTGCAATCGTCCTGGACAAGAGGTGGCTAAACCTGGTTCCCAAGTTTCTGATCTTCCGGTGAGCATTGTAATTGGGTGTCATTTCAGAATTGCCAGATGACTGGCAGAAACATGCATTGTTTCAATCACGTAACAGTAAACATCGCTGAATGTAAATCTCCTAACATTCCCAGGGCTTCCAAAATCATGATGTATGCCTCCAAACGAATGGCCTACACACTCTTCATCTACAAAACACGGACACTACTGGCAGCCATCGACTACAATAAACACAATCAGCGCTTGCCAGCACTGGAGAAGGAGGGACATAAAATGTGAGTTTGTTTACATGCCAAGACCTCAGTGTTTCAAAAAAAGAAAAGAGTAATGATAATATTGACTAATTACATTATTTACTTGTTCATCAGGTACAGAAGGAAATACAACAAGAAATCGAAGAACTGGTGTACACCGTGAAGGAAAAGAAAAGGTTCACCTACATCCCTGAGCTGCAGAAGACAATTCTGCAGAAGAGGCTGATCAGTGGCACTGGTCTTCCCCGTAAAATTTCAATGCGACCAGATGACCCTAGGCGGCTTGGATTACTGTCCTCTGCTCAGCCTCCACCATCAACAGAGGAGCTGGTTGCTCAGCAAGTGTCATGGGGGGACCTAGCACTTCCAAATCCTCAAGGCGAATGAGGTTGCACTTTTCACATTTGATGCCACACTAGTCCACTTGTTTATAACAAATGCACATGCAACTGTTTGTAAATGTTTTTATTTTATTTTTCCTCGTTCACACAACAAAATAATTGCACATTCTTTGTAAATAAATAAACATTGATAGACAAAAATGTCCATTTCTTCTTTTGAAAAAAATAAATATTTGAGGTAGAGAATGTGGTTATAACTATTTACAAGTAACATTTTTCAAGTAAAAAGGAGATAAAACAAACAGTGTACAAATATTTAGATATTGCATGGGCAAAAATATTTAGATCTTGCATGGGTAAATTGTCACAGGAAGCGAACCTCTGCCATTTCTCCTCTCGTGCAGATCCTGTAGCCTCCTTTGATCCTCTTGGTTGAGGTCTCTCACTCTTGGGGTTCTCGGTCTAGCACCTCGGGAACCCATTGCCCGAGGGGTGAAGTCAGACGAGGTTGTCGAATTAGATTCCTGCAATATCATTGGAAACGTTTTAGCTTTATACCACAAATATGGAGTATCCTTAGGCTTGAAAACGAAGAATAGAAACCATGCTGTCATAGGCTGCTTCTCTCAACATAGTGTTACTCAAATGTGATACGTCTGCCCACTAACACAGTATCATTAGTTTTCACACTTTCTAAGCCAATTCTCATTATAATCAGATCAATTTTGCCTACGTCAAAGCATATCTCTTTTAGATAAAGTATTGAACGCTTGAAAAGTAGCATTACAATTACGCATAGAAATGGTAGAAAAGTTTCATTCATGTATAGCATTGGCTAACGTTAGGTTAGTGGCTGGTCTGACACCGTATACTTTACAACTAAAGTGTATTTTTCACACGATAAAATACATACACTTACAAAGTGCAAAGCAGCAAATAGTTGGTTTGTTTTACCACTTTTTAAGCGTGAATAGTGTTACTTACCTCAGTAGACATGTTGTCGGTCTGTTGTAAACATTAGTTGTAAATCCAGCGTGAGCAGAGGCATGAGACTGTATCGATAGCAACAGCAGTAAAGCGTCCGGTGGGAAAGGATTTACGACAGTGTGTCGTAGGGTCTCGCGTAATTACACGTAGCAGCGCCATCTACAGCTTTGGGGTGCACAGTGCATACACAAAAACGGAAAAAAATACAGAGACTTGCTGAACGTGGCTTTAAGGACTTTTCCAGGGCATTTCAAGGCTTTTTCCCCTCAAATTCAAGGACACGGATCGAGGTGTAGGCTAATGTTATCGGAAAAACAATACACCAATTCTCGAAGCAACAATACCACATCATGCTAATAGAATTTCCTTTACTGCTATACATATGCATTAGAAAGAGGTATGACTGACTGGCCAGTGGTGATAGGCGTAGTGAACAAATTCATGTTTAGAATGAGATCTTTTAAAGGCAAGGTTTGGTGTAGGCTAAATTCCAGCATAGCCCTGTTGTACACGTTTGCCGACTGCACTAGATAACGAGTGGAATTAAAGAATTTGAAATAACATAGCCCGAACGCAAACATTGAGTTAATGGATCATACTTCCATACTTCCAACATAATTTGAAAAGTACTGCACAGATTTGGATGGAAATTTTGGGCACCCTGTATATTGGGACATGTAAACGTACTGTAAGAACTGATTCAATTTGTGTGTCGATAGGTGATCCAGAACCCCATCTGGAATTTACATTGTGTTTGTGACCACATTGCCTTGGCTGGATTGTTTTCTTCTACTCACTATCTAGTGCACTCAGCAGATGTGTGCAACAGGGCTAACCTTGAATTAAAGCGGCCTTCGTTTTAATAGAAATATGACTTCCAAGTCTAGAGCTAAAATAACATTTCCAAGATGGCAAGTGAGTGAGGGGACTTTGTAAAACTAGCTAGAATGAACATTTGGTCAAACCAACTAAACTATCAAAAAATTTTTTTTTGGCCAATCTAGCCACTCAGCCAGCTCAAGATGGTAATAAAGCAGCTCCTTGTTCAACACTTTCTTTTACACAGAAGGTCTAACGATTGACAATTGAGAAATGATTAAGGTTAAAAAGATTCAACCAGCATGTGACCAATAAAAAGTAAGGAAGTTCATATCTTCCAATTCTGAAACTCAATTTTAAGGTGAAGACTATACAATACTATACTATACTATTCTATTTAAAATACAAACCAGACAAATGTATCTCCCCAGCTTATCAAAAAGCAGCAAGGTGTCTGCGAATCTGAATGAGTGGCTAAATAAAATTATAATTTTCCAGGTCAGTACAGAATTTTTCCAGGACATTTTGACATTTTAGCCAATTTCCAGGTGTCTTCAATGACTGGAAAAGCCATCTCTAAAATTTCAGGTTTTCCAGGTTTTCCAGGACGCGTGGGAACCCTGATCAACATCAACACCAGCCCGGGCGACCACCTCTAACCCAACCTCAGAGACCCAGTCAGAGGAAAAAGAAGAGGTCAGAGGACTTAGACCGGTGGATGCTGCCATCCTCCAGAAACTTAGCCTAGAACTCTAGACGTACTCCTAGCGGTAGCAAATTTGAATTTGCACAGCAGATATGTCTAGGAACACAACACAAATTTGAATTTGCACAGCAGGTACGTCTAGAGGCCACTGATAGAAACCCGTTGTATCCTTCCTCTGGCGGCGGATAACCAATCACAGCGCGGTATGTGTACAGGAAATCGTAAGGCGGGCTTTGTAAGATGAGGACAGCCCTGCTCAAACCAGAGCAGAATCGTCTTTGGCTTTAGTTTTGGACGAATTGCACTTGTCGTTTTCTTTGAAAGTGAAACAAGAAAGTGCACTGAAGTTTTTCGTTTTGAAAAAGATGTCTTTGCCGTGTTACCGACGGGCTACGGGAAAAGTTTGATATACCAGCTGGTACCACTGGCCGGAACGCTAGCCTGTTACGTGGAGAGGCAGTTTGAAAGACAACGCAATCACCCGCCCCTCCATTGAGGTACAGTCTATCAGTGGTCTTCAGACTATACATTCTTATGATATAGTCTGGCGTGTCAGGCTACCAGAAACTGGATGACAGCAAGAATGTATTCTCTGCATTCACCACCTACCTCAATTCCTTTCTACAGCTGCCTGAAGCTGAGGCCAAGATTAGTAAAGGACATTCAGCGCCTCATGTTGTCCTACTGATGTGTTTAAATGCCCTTTTGCCGTCTTTTTTTTTTTTTTTTTAAGGTGGTTTGCCTTTTTTTCATCCGACACAACTAAGGTTTTATGGAATGTTTTATGGATAACGTTTGACTTGTTTAAGGTAAGGCATCCAATGTTTTGATTGGTTGTGATGATTAATGGTGGTTTATTGATTTAACAATTGCAAGAACTATTTTAGTGATGATTAACAAAACAATGCAATTAGGCTAGTGCTGGAGGGTGCCACGACGGACGTGCTGCTCCTGCCAGTGAATGTGTCCCTGGTCGATCTGGAAGAACTCCTTGAAAGTTTCTCTAACCGCCAGTCCATGGGGGGGGGGGGGGGGGGGGGCTTTGGATAAAAGCATCTGCTAAAATGCATAAATGTAAATGATATTATGCTTAGTTTGACTGTAATTACAAAAACAGCTCCCACTGTTGTCTGGCGTTCATATGCTTATATGCTTCCCATCTATGGATCCAACGCAGTTAGGAAACTGCCACAGCTGGCAGAATTCGCGCCGGATCACCTCCCAGTCTTCACCTTGCGGGTACCTGAGAAAGTCCCCTCGCAGCTCATCCCATAGAGCGTGGCACACCTCCCGGACAATCCCACTTTCGGTTGAAATTCCCGGTTTATAATTGGCTGCCAGGGCTAGTTGGCTCATCCCTGATGCCAGGAAGCGCAGTGTCACAGCCAGGCGCTCTGCTTCTCCAACCGGTGCACTGTGAGAAGCGGCATGTTGGATACGTGGTGAAATTCGCCATAGTAACCTGTCAAAAGTTGCAGCGGACATCCTGAAGTATTGTAGGCGGCGCTCGTCGTCCAACTCCCGCATAGGTAAAATTAAGCAACGGAATTCACCGTCAAACGGGCGTGTCAAGTTCAGACGCCTCACGTTCCACTGCCGATTTTTTTAAAAACTTTTTTTTGCGTTTGCGGAGAAGGTACAACAAAATGACATCTTGGACCGTCGCCATGTTTGATCAATGCTGAAATAATTGACGCCCAACACTGCCTCCTAGAGGAAATTTTGTTATTGCGCACATTAACATAAAAGACGTACAGAGGTATGAAGGTGTCAACGGATAGAACGTACGGACAGAATGACATACGTGTAGGCCACACATAGGGTATGAATGGACCTTAAGGCTAGGCTAGGCTACCACTGCCAATGTCAAAAAGTATAGCACACCCCGTAACGCTAGTAACATCACTGTAACGTCGGTGAGTTCCTTGTCATAGCCTGCTGATATGTCAAGTAACATGATACATATTTTAGTCCCTCTGTGTGTCTGCTTAACGTTTACGTCATGTCACAGGCCATCATACTAGCATCCCATGGTTAGATGTAGCGATATGCTAACCTGATGTTTGCTAACACGGGCTTGTGTTCTAACGAAATGGATCTGTAAAGTGGACCCTGTCAAAATCAATATTTTGCCACTGAAGCATTTATGTCTGAAAGCAACCTACGTAACAGAAAACGTAGGTTTAAACAGCCATAGAGATGGCTCTAGGTCTAAATAGATAGCAATAAACAATGTATAAATGGCAGCCTATGGACCGACAGTAATTTTTGGGCTGGGGCTGTCATAATTTGCTCATAATTTTCTTGAGGGATATTGGGCTAGTCCAATTAAATCTCTCAAGTCCATACAATGTGTCCAACTAACAGTTTTATTTGAGCCATTTTTGCCATGACGTTCTGAATGAAGTCATCTGCTATATAAACAACGTAAATTCCTTGACAGAAAAATGAGCGATACACTCACACAGAATAGCAATGACAGCTTGCGCCAGTCGCGAACGAATGGTGCGCCATGTGCATGATAGGGCCCAAAGTTCCAAGGATCAAGGATTTTTGTTTGTCATATACATTGAAATACTTGCATATTCATAAGACATGTAGTGAAATTGCATTAGGCCTATGAAAAAATTAGGCCTATGAAAAGACAAAGCATAGGCTATGGGCAGGCACTAGCATATGGGCCATGCTTCCATGATTAACTTTGAAATGTAAATTTTAAACTACTAAAAGATCCAAAATATTTTTTAAATAGTGTTTAGTTTTGTATTGGTGTACAAAGACAGTCGCCATTCACTCGAGAAGTTTGTAACAAGGAAGTCAACTAGAGAGAGGCAGGGTGAACCCATCAATTAAAATCAAACCCAGAAATTGGACCCGAAATTGAGTGTTTTATAATCCAACACTATAGTAAACGGCAAGGATGGACTCTGTTACCTTTGATTTTGTTTCTGGGTACAAGTTGCTATTTCAGCTGGCAGTTACAAAGCTCTATTTAAGTGCTGGAAGGAATGATGTTGAATTGAGCTCAGGCTATCAGTTGTGGTATTCTGGCCCTGAGGAGACAAAAATGGCATGTCAGGCCTCTTCACTGGTCTCACTCCCCTGCTCCCCTACAATAGAACCACCTCTAAAAGGAATCCATAACAGCTGCACTATTGTGGGCCTCAGAGGCACAGTCTCTTGGCCTTAGTCTCTTCATCCTACTGGTAGTACTTTATGTCTCAGTCATCCCCCCCGCCAAAAAAATATCGGATCTAGGTCAGCTCTCCCAAATGCACTTCTTTTAGGGTTTTTTTTTTTTTGTCTTGCTCTTTCCACTGTTTGCTCAGTAAGTCCTTTTTGCTCTCCTCTTACGGGTAAATCTTATGCCCTTTCAGTTATTTTCACCCTTCAACTCCAACACAGTTTGGAAATGTCAGCATGAAGACAGGACCTAAGTATCATAATGCATCACATTGTTTGCCATCTATCTATTTTATGTTCCCTACAAAAAGAAAGTGAAGCAAATACATGAAGTCTGGGAGAAACCAATAACATTTGCAACACCCACCAGGCCAGTTTAATAATATCCTGGTCCCCATCTGCTCTGTGTCTCTCTCCTTGTGTTTGGGCTGTACTATACCTGAGTGCCGCCCCTGGCAGTCACACTCAGCTGGCCTGCTAAGAAGCCCTGGCACAGGCCACCCCAGCACAGAGAGAGTGTAACTAAGCATGTCCTGTCAGACAGTCCTGCCCTCCGGAGCCCTGTGCTTCTCTTCTGCATGTTTTGTCTTCATGCGGTCCCTGCTGCTCGGCTCAGCTCCCATGGGTTTGTCCCCTGTCCTTCCTGAGCCCTTCATTATTATTGCTCAGCAGCAGCAGCAGCAGCAGTGTGCTCCACAGCTGCAGGTCTCATCTCCATCTGCAGCCTGGGGTCCTTCACTTCCACTTCATCACCCTTCTGTTTTTCCTTTTTTTCCCAACCCCCCCCCCACCCCCTGCATTGTAATTTCTGAGGGAAAATGTTACATCTTTTTAGTTTTTCTGTCCTTAGTGACGTTGTTGGCAGTGGTGACGGATGGCAGGGTCACTCCACCCGTGAGTCCACTTTTCTCTGGTGTCACATCTGATAATCGCCTCCACCAAAAAAAGGTCTTGCCCGTGAGTCTGCCTCACTCAGACTTGCCAGGCTGTCACTCTGCACTGCTTTCTCAGTCCTGCCATGTCCAGGTCAATGAAATCTCCCTCTGTCGCCCCTGGCACTCCTGACTCCCTGCACTCACATCTCCTCCATCTGAGAGGATTGCTGGGCTGGTAAAAAACCAACAGCTGTGAGAGGAAAAGTCAAGCCCTGTTGGATGTGTGGTGGAGGATTCTGGGAAATCTGATGATTATGAGTTCCAGTAACAGCTGAGATCACACTTTGCATAATATGCACACATTGACTGCAGTTCATATGACGGCATATCATAGGATTACACTTTAAGATAGGATAAGTGTTTGGATTAACAAAGACAAAAGAGCTCCCATGGTATGTATATACAGTAATTACACAGCTTTTTTTATAATGGATTCTAAAACTGTTAGCTCCTGTCCTCAATTGTGATCGGTTGAATCACGTTCGATGAAGTTGTAAATTTACTATTTAGCACAGCTCCGACCGCATTTCGTTCTATAATGCTGCACCATTAGCCTGGCGATGCCATCCTACGTAGCTCCGCTAAACATTTATCTCCGCACGTAGTCTGGAATAAACCCCCCTTCCCGCCTTTCCCTCGGTTACTCTACGATTTAGCCAATCAGCACACAGTTTAGA
The DNA here is from genome assembly GCA_027497455.2 of Sardinella longiceps. Classification (NCBI taxonomy): domain Eukaryota; kingdom Metazoa; phylum Chordata; class Actinopteri; order Clupeiformes; family Clupeidae; genus Sardinella; species Sardinella longiceps. The sequence goes on along the minus strand of JAODXP020001050.1, from coordinate 9,655 downwards.
GCGATGTCTCAAAATGTTGTAGTCTTTTTCTGAGGTCAGTGATAGGGACGCGTTTGTTATTCTCTCCCCCACTTTCAAATTACATTCACAAAATTGGTACATGACATTAGCATCCATGATCTTGAGGATTTATTGCCACTACGATGTCAAAATAGATCAGAACTTGCGAGAGATCTGTCAATACTGAAAGCGAAAGTTGTAGGCGTGAGAGCCAGGCGAGGGAATACGTCATATTCAAACGGAAACCTATTTCAATTGCGTTGGGCCAGACTGTATGACATAGTCAACAGTCGCTTTCGCCCAGGCTACTGCACCATAGGAAAGTGAAAGGAGCTGCGCTTATGCGTTATTTGGTAATCATTCAGTAAGAGGAAATATACTGTATATTTTGGCGGAGGAATTGGTATCAATAAATAATTGGCTATATTTCTAGTTGTTGTGCCATCTTTAAATGAAACCATTCCCGGTTAATGCGGTAACAGTTTTAGAAACTAATAAAATCCCGAGAGGCCGGTAGTTATCCTGGTTTTAGCACAGTGTCTACTGGCACTCGGCTATGCCTCCTGCCTAAAACACCCGTGCTAAAACCAGGATAACCACCGGACTCTCGGGATTTACTGTTTACATAGAATGGTCCATTCACTTCAGTGGGACTTGACCAATGTTCTATGGTCTGATATGTTAGGAATATCCATCGTAGGAATGATTCAACAGCACTCAGGCAGGCATGGGCTGCTCTACATCACTGTTGGGAGATTTTCAACAATAATGACTGCCTCGCAGAATGTTATATTCTGCTTATTATATAGCTACCTACTTAAAGAGTTGTCCTTTGAGGATTTTCCCCCCAGATCTTTTAAATTAAGAGATTACATTCTTTTTTTTTCAATAGAATATTTTTTTAATAATATAGTTAAGCGCAGAAGTGAAAAGGGCAGTCATTTCTGCCATTGAGAATTTGGTTAATATCCAACTTATCGTAAATGACAGGGTCAGGGTTTTTTTCAGATTATGCTTTGTTTTCTAATCATTTACAATGAAATGCTATGGGTAAGGAATTTTGACGTGCTTGTCTTGTAGTGCATAATCTACATGTCAAAAGCGAACGACCGAAGTCTAGGGCATATTAAAACTGATGGACTATACACTACCCAACATCCTGCAGTGCAAAACGCCTTCCCATTGGTGAAAATTATCATTGCTAGGGAATCTGTATATAACAACAGTAATCTGGATAAAAACAATGTGGTCAAAGTGGTCATAAAAAGTCAAAATTTAAATAAAAAGTCAAAATTTTGAGATAGTAAAGTCGAAATGTAACCCTCTGATTGGGTAACAGCTCCCTTTGGTGGTGCTGAGTTTCGCCTTGCTTCTGTTGAGCTGTTTCATAGTTAAATTGACAGCAGTATAATCGGCAAAAACTTTCTAAACTAGCTATTGCTCCTCCGGAATCCGAGGAGGAAGGAGAGACAGCAGAAGAAGGGCTTCCTGATCTGATAGAAGTAATGTTGGTGGCAGTTGTCATCATGCTACAGTTATAATAAACATTTGGAAACATTTTGAAATAGACTGCTTTATTTACACTGTCTATACATGTCTATCTTCCTTGACAACAGATTTTGCGCCCTGCTGAAATGCATTTTAGCCACTGACTGCTAGCCTGCTAATCTGATAATTGTGGTAGGCTGTCATCTTTCCTAGTACACTAAATATCGATAAAATGTTTTAAACAACATGGTTGCAAGCGATGGTGAGTAAGCTGACTGAAATCCATTAATTCAAAGTGACATATGCTTGAACGGCTTTTCCTCATTCACTCGTTTCACCAGCTGTGGCTTTTCTTTCATCGTCTAATCATAAGGTGCGTTCAAATTCGCCTAACATAGGCGAACCTTCACGAACATAGACGAACTATGAAGTATGAAGGGGACAAGCAGGTTTGTGTCCAGGGGGTAGGCAAAGTCGCCAAGTAGATGGTACTGAGGGGGGAGAGGTTGTGCTGCCAGCAGCTCTTTAAGGTCACTGGTACATACACCCATGCATCATGTACAGATCCTGCATTTCCAGTGTGTATATGGGTGAACAGAGGCTGGCTGTTGCAGACTGGCTGTAGCTGGAATGAGGGGTAGCCTTTCGTGTTGATGTAGGATTCTCGATGTTGTGAGGGCCCTGGGGAACCACTCTTCTCAGCAAACTGTTCAGAAATGGCAGGGTACTGCTCAGGTGTTGGCCAGCGGACATACTCCTGCACCAGACCACATAGGCCCTCAACTACAAGTATGAAATAGTGGTGCAGACTGCCTTTGCTCACACCAAATCTGTCTGCAACTCCGCGGAACGACTCCTGATTGGCTAGCAGCCACAGTGTAGACAGGACTTTGAGCTCTAGAGATGGCTCCCTGTATTGACTGAGCCTCGGTCCTAGTTCTTCATAAAGTATCTAAAAACAAATTAAGACTGGATAATTAGATGGGCTATGAAATCAAGCATTAGACAAACAGCCTAAGTTAACATTTATCGTGCAATGTGTGGGCATAAAGTGGAACTAGGTCAAGACATTTCAGCACTGCTGCTCCTTGGCTATTATCAGTGGGGGCTTTTTTTGTAGCCATGTTGTTAATTATTAATGCCCATGAGCTAACTTTGCATTATGTCATATAGACTTTTCTTGCTTTTAGATTATATATGATAACTTTCTAACTTTATCTTTACTTCCACTGTTGATCTGTGCATCCTAAAATGCGATTTGAATGTGAAATCGCAGTAGGCGGGCACAACTTAGGTCACGTAGCCCTCAATCCGACTATCGTTGGACTTCTGCAGTACGGGAAGGAGGAGATCTACTACATCTATATCCTCATCTAAATATTCATTGGCTATTAAAGCCCCCACTTGTAACATTTAGGTAAAATTTCGACGTTTCCTATTCATTACACCTTTATGTAAATTGCTTAGAACTCACTAGAATTGATAAATGACATGTTTCGGAGTAAAATGAGCCCCTTCACGAGACTGTCCGGCCCTCCTAGAGACAGATACCGCCTATGCAAGATCAGGAAATGCGTCCCGCTATCGTAAGTTTTGGTTAGCAAGCAAGCTAGGTCACGTGACTTAGCCGGAGCTTACTGTTTGAATTACAACGCGATTTGTGACTTCTCAGCGCATTCAACTTTTTAGAATGTCGCACAAAATCGTTCAATTGTTATTGTTTAATGCGAACATGTTTGCGGCGAGCGTTCGTAGGTGTTTGCTTGTGTTGGGCGAATTTGAACGCACACCTAGGCAATGGAGGTAGATTTATTATTTACACGTCTAGCATGCAAATACAACTCAGAGTGACCTATGCTATTTAAAAAAAAACAAGTATTGAAGAGTTTGTTGTGTAACGAGACCTTTAATAAATTGTCTAGTGCTAGGCTATACAATATATTGTAATTCCTATTAATGGTTAGACATTGTACAGCTTTTTCCCCCATCCAGTTAAGCACTGCACTGGGAGTATGAAAGGGGAGTGGCAACAGATAATGATGTCTACTAATTTTTGTTCAAACAACACCAAAACAAGCACTCACTCTTGCCATTAGCAAGATGTGTACCAAATTTGAGGTCAGTCATAGGAATGGCTAGCCTAGAAATCTAGACCCCCCTAGCGGCAGCAAATTCATTTGGCCACTACAGGAGTCTAGCCAGGCTCGGCAGAGAAGAAGGCGTCCCGATCTAACTTGTATCAGACCAATCAAATCGTCCTGAGGGGTAAGGGATAAGTGATGAAAGAGAGTTGCAGAGATCTCCGTCTTTTTGTTACGCTGAAGCAAATTCAAAATTTGTGGAATGGTACTAATAAACTGAGTCGCTATGGTTTTATGGAGTTATTGAGAGTTTTTTGGATGTATCCCTGATATTCCCCAACTGGTTGTCATCATTTCAAGCCTAAGGAGTAAGTTGTTACTGTTCGTTTTTGTTGCAGATTACTTAATATTAGATCAGGCAATGACAATAATTATGATGCAAGTTATTAGCGAGCTAACACTAGGCTAGCTAGGGGCGTCTAGATTTGTGGGTCATTCTACAGAATCGGTGCCATTTGTGGTTGAAGAGGGTTGAAGTAAAATACATTGAAATGTTCAATTTTTTTTTATTTTATGTGATCTGTCTATGTCTATACTATATTAAAAAAACAATTTCCCACCTTAACATGACACTTAAAGATATTTTTCTGCATATTTATCTGATACAAGTCACATTTTAATTCAACCCCGTCACGGACATTTTGTAATGCCACTACTAATTTTTACAAAAGGGTAGTGGGCAACTACTAGCATGGCTTAGTAGTTTAGATGTCCCTTTAATTATCAACATATTGTTACTAAACAAAAATATATGGTAAAACCATTTATGTCTTCATCACACTCTGCAAAATGATAACCGTTTATGATTCTACTCTGTATTTTTGGTAGAAATGTGCAATAACATCATGCAAAGTTAACAAAATTGACCTTCACATAATTATTATGATTTAATACACACAATAGAAAACATCCAGCTGCTGCATTTGTTTTTTTTATTATAAAAAAGTATAAAATGTATTACATAACAGGGTTGAACTGTTCATAACAGGGTTGAATATATTGTAACAGGGTTGACTCATCACATCATACATACATTTTATGCATTTTAAAAACTGTTGTGGTCAAAACTTAAAAACAGCACTGATTGAACCCAGTGACAAACATTTTTTAGATACATTTTTTTCCTATTTTAAAACATTTTTGTCTGAAGTTGTCTATTCATGAGTAAAAAAGAACAAGTGGAAAGAACATCCATCAATGTCTGAATGAAATATGACCGCCGCACAGTCCTGCACATTCTCTGCCCTGTGTGTGTGTGTGTGTGTGTGTGTCTGTGTGTGAGACAGTAGTTCTATCATCCCAAACCAGTAACCCTTTACTTAATAGCAGCACCTACAGGTCGATGGTTGTACAGTCATTAAATGTTATATAGGCAATTCCACGAAAAAGTAAACCTCACCTTAAAACTTCAAGTCTCATCTACATGGACATACAAATTCTTTCAGAAAACTTCCAATACAAAAAACATTTAAATCAAGTCATTTTCTGTGTTCACTGAGGTGTCCTTTTTGGTATGAATGGAATAATATTTACATTTCTCAGGAAATTTCACAGACTTCATAGCAAAAACTGTAATCTCCTATAAAAGCTTGTCTGTTTTTTTTTTTTTTTTTCATTTTTTACCATGGGGGTGCAAATCACAAATGACTGGTTATAAGCTAAGTTGATGTGGGCTCTTGAGACCAACATTCCATAAACATTTCATCAAATATGAAGTGGCCCCCGGGGACCAAACAAATTTTTTTCCGTACAAGTCTATTGGGGCTACATGGCCACCAAGTTTCATGTGCCCCGGTGTTACGGTGTCCCGGGAATCTTAAAAAATTCAGGAAGTAGATGACGGGAGAAAAAAAAAAAAAAAAACTTTGAGAATCATTATATGACCGGTCATAATAAAGGACTTCATAGTAGCTGACGGAGCCTAGCCCACACCTCCTTGTTTATTTCCATGTGGCGAGCAGTGACCGGATTAGGCGGATCAATTTGTTCCAAGACATCCTGAAATGGATACCACAGGATATCATCGCGAAGAGGCCAGAAGTACCTGTTTGGTCCTGCGCAGCTCATGCACTTGACCTGCACATGGGTTTCATCTGTGGCAAGAATTATTCCTGGGTAGAATTCATTATCGTATTTGATCAGACACCATTTACCGCACATATCTGTGTTATCCCAATCCAATTCTGTCGGTCTGTCTGTTTGAGACACAGTGGATGCTGTCTGTCTGTCTGTCTGAGATACAGTGGCTGCAACTTGGTCAAATGTAAAGTGTTGCGTGTTGAAGCACTGACAATCAAGTTGCTTGTTGTGAACCATGCACATACAGCTTACATCACGGTAGGCAATTTTCCCGGCAGACATACACACCACTTGATGAATGCGCATGGTGGATGGAATGACAGGCAGGCTAGCTGGCATACCCTGGAGAGCTTCCTCGATGACCTCATCTTCAATGAAATATAGTTTCAATGTTGTCTTTTCACTTAGCACCCTATAGAGTGTACAGGCATCAGGGATGTCACAGCCTTGACTGATTAATCTGTCTGCGGTCCTTTTTAGGGTTGCACCTACACCATCCGGTGCCCCCTTTCCGTGCCCTGCCTCGAAGAAATTCCAGCTCCCTGCCTTGAAACCCCTTCTGGCCAGTTCTGTGCTAAACAGAAAGAAATTACCTTTTTGTCTATATTGGGTGCAGGGGCCGTCACTAAAAAAGTGCACTGTAGTTACGTTGGGGTGAGCTTCGCGCAGGTTATCAAGAACAGGATTGAGGTGTGCCCAGATAGCAGGGGGAGACTTGTGCCTGGATGATGATATGGTAGTAAAGCAAGTTGGTTGCTCAATCTGTCCAACGTAGAGGACCCCTGTATGGAGGACAGCCTGCCCATGAGATGATCCAAAATGAACAGCCTGTATCTCTGTCCCATATTTGCATGTGAAATTTTCAGAAAAGTCAATGTGAATGAGGCACTCCTCCGTAGACATGTGTGCCTTGAGTTCACGGCAGTGGGCATACTGCTTTTTAATGTTAAACAAATGTCTTCGAAACCTGTTCAGGAGGGAATGAAACATCTCCACAAGTTGTTCCTGTGTTGTGTGCATCTCTTCCTTCACAGTAACCTTTACAGCCCGTTCATCCTCATTTTTTCTTTCCTTTTCTTTTACTATCCACTGAGGGAAGACAACATTTTCATCAGCACTGTACAAGCTTGACATGGGAATAATTTCATTCTTGCACAGTTCGCATTCACCGTACATGCAGTGCTTGTTCAAGGGACTGCAACAGATCTTTTCAGCTAAACCTTCCAGCTCTGATGATTCAATAAGCTGAAGTTGCTTGAGCTTCTCGGCCACAAAAGCTAGGTTTTCGTGAAGTTTGCACATGCACGTTTCGCGATCTGCCAGGGAGGGGTGAACAACCCAGAAAGGACGGAGGCGGCAAAACATGGAGTATGATAATTTCCCTGTGTTCTCTGCAAGATATTTTCTGAGCAGATTTTTCATGGTGTCAACCAGGAACCTTTTTTGCATTTTGGTTTTGTTCTTTGTTATGGTTTGCTTCTTCCCAGTAGTCATTCGACTTACATCATCACGTACAAAGAAGTCTTTCACTTTTGTTTTAATTTCATCAAAGTTTGTGATCGCCTTCCGGTAAAATGTCAATGTGCAGTTTGTCAGACTGCGTCTTTTCTTTGAAAAACCCAAAACACCCTCAGAAAACGTCTGCAGTCTGTGCCTCTTAATGATCCCACCCCCCACTACTCTTGATATTAATTGCCTCTCTCTTTCGGTCCTTGCCCTTTTGTAAGTGTCCTTTATTTGAGCAGTGAGTGCCTTGTGGTAATGCAAAGTCTTCTTCTCCCCAATTGTGGCATTGCTGTCAGTTGATCTTGGCAAGTCCTTGTTTACACGCTGTAGCCTTTTTTTGTATTTCTCTTTAAGTTGCTTCTCTTGTTTAAGTAATTTCTCTAGATCTGCTATCTGCTTTTTCAGTTTCTCTTTTGTCTTCCTTGTTTTTTTCTTCCCCTCGACAGATTGTCTGAAATACAAAATAGACACACAACTATGTAAGTTCCTAAGGAAATCACACAAGTGAATAAGCATTGTAGAATAGTATTACTATGTGAATATAGCCTAAGCTAGGCCTAATGTTTTAGCTACACAAGATAATGCCCTGCATAATTAAAAAGTATGTTTTAACTATCAATTGATATGGAGGAATGATCATGGCGTGCATTGTTTATTAACAAGAAGGTGGGAGGCATGATTTTTTAACAACGCAGATATACTTCCTACTTTGTTCCAATAACTTGTTCCAATACCTTGTCTATGTGTGGATCTGTGCTAATAAGAACTTACCATTGGCTCTGAGAAACAGGGTTATTACGGATTACACACATGAAGTATTTTCCTAACCTTGTTGCCTCTTTCGCTATGAGCATGCCTCTTTCAGGACCTTCTGGAGGGGCCACCTGTAGAGCCTGTTCCTTATTCTTCTGTCGCCTCTTTGCCTTTCTCCACGTCTTTCTCTTCAACCTCTGACCCCTCTCACTCAGTTCACTGATGCTTTTTTTCTTGCCTGCCTCAACATCTTTTTTCCATCTCTGGCGCTCACTCCTAAGGTATTTTTCCCTTCTCTCTGGATCAGCATTTCTTCTTGCCCTGTACTCCCTTTGCCTTTCTGCAGCTGTTTTTGCCATCATTAAATCTGTAAGTATTGACAAGTCAATAACTTGCTCTGAGGCAATTCCTTTTGATCATTAACTGGTAAAATGAACTTAAATTAACTTAACGTAATTTCTCTGATGAGAATGGCTGGCAAGACCAGTCACTTAAATACAATTTTCATCATACAAAGCAGGGGTGGCCAAACTCAGGCCCGGGTGCCAATTGAGGCTTTTTGGGCTTCTTTCATGTGCTCACCATGATGTCTTAAAAGTAATGAGACTGTTACAATAATCTAATATTAATATTAGCTATAGTTAAGTTGTAATTGACTGAAAATTTGTGTTCTTTATTTCCGATTGGCTCTTGGCAGTATAGGTTTTTCAGCATGTGGCTCACAAGCAAAAAAATGTTTGGGCACCTCTGATTTAAAGCACCCTTGCTTTTTGAGTGGCTAGTGTAAACCTACGGACATCCACTAATAACAAACATCTACACAACAAGTGTATAAGAATATACATTCAATTAAACATAAAGATATAACAGCCGTTCAACCACGTAACAGTCGTTCAACCCCATAACGCTGAAGAATGTGATGGGGTTGAATGTGACGGGGTTGAAGATTTTATGCTAATCTGTTGCTAATTCTTAATGCGAGATGCTAGCAACATACCAAATGCCATTTTTAAGTTTAGATATTCTTATTATTCATCACTTTAAAATTATTTTTTGACAAAACCTTCTTAACTATGAAATTCTCCTCCAACAGTGTTGAGCACTTAAGCTTAACGGAACCCATATGTTACTAAAAACCTTAAAATATTTGGAAAAATGAAGAGAGAAACTTACCATTTGTCACACCATGCTGTTCAGGGGCCTTTGATGATTCCACTTCCTCATAGGTGATGTCACAGGATCATACCATTATTGTTTTGGCGTGGGGGGGGTGGTTGCGTTACAGGGTTGAATTAAATACAGGGACCAAGAAAAATGCTGAATTTTCTCTTAAAATCCAATTCTTTTCGAAACAAAATTCATCATACATGCAAAGGGGTAGCAGTGCTGAATTTAACAACAACAAAAAAGTTTTATTGTACAAAACTGTAAACTCTAAATTGTCTGTGCTGTTAACATAATGGTCAATGGGGACATGCAGAATTCTTAGTACTCTTTAGAAAACAAACATATAAAAGTAAAAATTGTTTTTATTATGACCTTTTTTTCCTCTATTAAGTATTAAAAACATGTAATACTTTGAATTGTTGCAGTTTAAATGTAATTTCATCAATGTTCCGAAAAGTTATATCAGTAGAATGTCTTGGGACACTGAAAGCGCTTAAACGGCACTGAATCTGTGGAATGAC
>JAODXP020001049.1:17500-21970 GCA_027497455.2 Sardinella longiceps | reverse complement strand
TGCTGGAGCATCACTGTCTGTTCCCATCCACACTGCACCATTCTCTGGGCACTGCACTGCAGCGGCTGGCTGCTCACTGCTTTAGATTAGTGTGTTTCACCTTACTGTGTGTGTGTGTGTGTGTGTGTACAGTGTATTTTCCAAGTCCTTCTGTCCTTTGGTTCTCGCTGGCCTTTGCCTCACAACAAGAGGGAGCAGGAAGTGTGGCAGGAAGTGACTTTGCCCTCCTAAATGAAGTCTTTCCTGTGTGTGGTCCAAGTTTGGGTCCTGCCCCAGCGGCCGCAGCAAGAGCTACCTATCCTCACTACTGTTAGCGTTAGCCCCATGTCCTGGCCGGGATAGCAGCCAAGCAGCAAGGTGACCGCCGCACACACACACACACAACACACACACACACACACACACACACACACACACACACACCCCTGCATCCCCCACAGCTCGGTGCCATTAAAGAAATCAACAGCAGCCCGGCGACCCTCTCAGCCGGCTCATTTGTCGTCCATTACGCAACCCAAAAGCTGCTCAAGTGTCAGTGCTTTGATGCAGGCACTCAGATCGGCCAAACTGTGTGTGTGTGTGTGTGTGTGTGTGTGTGTGTGTGTGTGTGTCCCAATTGATGAGGGGTGGGAGAGAAGAGAAGAGAAGGTTGGTGGTGTGTGTGTGTGTGAGCAGAGGGGGGGGGGGGAGGGGGTTGTTACAGGCACAGCTGTTGCCACTGACACTATGAGGGCTCGGGGCAGTTTGTGTTCCCTCCAAAAATCTGTTCCCTAGTGAGTACCTCAGCAGTGAAATGAGAGGTGGAGAGAGTTTTTTTTGAGAAAGAAAAACAGCTGAAACCTGAAAAAAAAGCAAAAAAAGAGAGACTAATACTTGGCACATGCTACACGAGCATTAGCCTATGACCTACTCAGACTGGACGCTAGTCAGTGCTGCCCGCGAGCTTAACGGCCGGCCGGCCGGCCTCCCTGCTCTCCCCTCTACAGCTTCAGCTTAAAGGAGAAATCCAGTGCAAATCTATCCAGAGCCTACAGTAGCCTGTAGGTAGGAAAAATAATAAGAACATTTGATACAAAATAGACCAAACATCGAACCAACAACTAACTGTAAGTGAATGGGGCATAACAACTTACTTTCAGTTTTATTTCATTATGCCCCATTCAGTCTGCATTAGTAATCGGCTTTGTTATTCAGTCAATGTAGCATCACATTTTCTTGTTCTTTTTCTTAAAGACAGCATTTAGGTACCTTGAACAACAGAGCTACTGACTGATTAACACTGGATTTCTCCTTTAACACGTCCCCTAGCAGGAAGTGAGGCGCAGGAAGTGAGGTGCATGTACTCAAACAAATTAGACCAACATCCAATATCCTCTTACTTCCTGTGTCTATGGCAGCCACAGCGGAGAGGAAGACAGGCCAAGAGATAGAGAGAGAGAGAGAGAGAGAGAGAGAGAGAGAGAGAGAGAGAGAGAGAGAGAGAGATTGAGAGAAAGAGAGAGAGATGGGGAGAGAGAACAAAGAAATGGAATGAAGAGGAGTGAGACTGAGGCAAAGAAAAGCTTTCTCTGTAGTCAGAGAGGCAGAGAGAAAGAGGGAGAGCGAGAGGGAGAGCGGAGAGGGTGAAAAAGAAAAGAGAAAAAGAAAGCGCGAGACAAGGACAGAGACTCAGACAGAGAAGGGTTTGAAACATGGAGACATGATACAGTTTAGTAATGAAATCCTATTTTCTGCCCAAGATTCATGGACACACACACACACACACACACATACACACACACACACACACACACACACACACACACAGACACACACTCTCTCTCTTTCATGCACACACACACACACACCCACACACGCAGACACACAGACACACACATGCACGCACGCACGGACACACACACACACACACACACACACACTGTACGGCTGAATGATATGGAGGGCCCTGTCTCCCCGTCTCTGCATCATCCCATTAACAGGCCCAATATGTGCAAATGATGAGTCTGTGGAGGCCAAATGGTGCTTGCTTTCACACACACACACACACACACACACACACACACACACACACACACTCTCTCTCTCTCTTTCATTCACACACACACACACACACACACTCTCTCTCTTTCATTCACACACACACACACACACACACACTCTGCTCTCTCTCCTCTCTCTTTCATTCACACACATACACACACACACACACTCACCACACACACACACACACACACACACACACACACACACACACACACACTGTACGGCTGAATGATATGGAGGCCCAATGATGAGTGTGTGAGGGCCAAATGGTGCTTGCTTTCTAGCTTGCAGCCGCTCCGTAACGATCCTGATTGGGCCAGGGGGAGCCGCTGCCAACCAGGAGGCAGCCATTGATTACCCAAATTACAGCCTGCTGATGGAGCACCATGGGCATGGGGGTGGCAGAGAGAAATGCCCCCCCCCCCCAACACCACCATTTAGGCCCATCACAGAGCCTCTTTGCCTGCCTGACTGCCTGTCTGCCTGCCTGGGGGGCCAAGTACAGAGCCAGCCAGTGAATGAATATGAAGCCAATGGGTCTTCCCAAATGTGAATGCGCTCCAAATGCATGTCAGAAATTCCCGACTGGTTGATAATTTTCCTGTTCTGCTGACTGCGGAATTCCAGCTGCACATGGAAGTTACTGCAAAGATCATGGAATGCTCCATGTATGAAGCTCCGCTTCAACCCTCTCTGGTTATTGCACAGTAGCTGTTCTGTTTGACTATGTCTGACAGACTTACCATTGGGAGTATTCTTTGCAGAGATTTCTAAAGATAATGGTGATGAGGCAAGCTTAGGCAAGATAATGGCGGCGGATATAACTGAAGTTACTGCAAAATAGCTGTTTTGCTTGACTATGAATAACAGCAGACTTGTCAGCTAACTTCCGATTGTGAGTTTGTGTGAGTTTTCTTTTCCAGAGATTGTTAGGATAATGGTGAGGCAAACTAGATAAATGGCAAGATTAGGCAAGATAAATGCGGCCGATGTAACAGGAAGTTTGTCAAAAGTTTGTTAATCGTTTGTTGAGCACATTTTGGCTTCTCACATTTACAAATGACCACTGATAGACCACTGATATTGGGGTATATCAAATAAGATCTGCCCTTTTTCTCCTCATCTCTACACCTAGCTGTCCTTGTAATAGATCCACACACACACACACACACACACACACACACACACACACACACACACACACACACACACACCCAGTGTACGGCTGAATGACATTGAGGACCCAGTCTCCCACCTCTCTCTCTCTCTCTCTCTCTCTCTCTCTCTCTCTCTCTCTCTCTCTCTCTCTCTCTCTCACACACACACACACACACACACACACACACACACACACAGAGAAAGAGAGAGAAGAGAGGGCCGGCACAAGTCTGCAGGACACATTCTGTTCTTCTATAAAGATGGACGGCGTGCAGCTCTGATGGTGTCGGGGGCAATAAATTTGCATCATTAAATAAAGGCGTACAGGTGGCACCATAACAGCTCTCTGAGAGAGTGTGTGTGTGTGTGTGTGTGTGTGTGTGTGTGTGTGTTCATTGGTGCACTTGGGTCAGCTGTTCCAGTCCTTGAGGTCTGTGTTGCACTGCGGCGATCATAAAAACCACGGGGAGTCTTCTCTAGTGAAGCCTTATCCTTATCAAACTCCTCCCTTTATCAGACTTTTAGCACGCATTCAGACTCACACACACACACACACACACACACACACACACACACACACACACACACACACACACACACACACACACACTCCTCACTTTATCAGACTTTAAGCACGTATTAAGGCACACACACACACACACACACACTCCTCACTTTATCAGACTTTAAGCACGTATTAAGACTCACTCTATCACACTTTAAACACACACACACACTCCTCACTCTATCACACTTTAAACACACACTAAGTCTCTTTATCACACATTATGATGTTTAAAAATATACTCTGGTAGTGAAAATGATCAAATCATCTGTTCAGATCTAGCCAGTGATGACAAAGCAGTTTATTCTGTCTGTATCCAAAATGGAATACTTTACTGTGTGTGTGTGTGTGTGTGTGTGTGTGTGTGTGTGTGTGTGTGTGTGTGTGTGTGTGTGTGTGTGTGTGAATGGGATGCTCATGCTGCAGAGGGGCAGTAGTAAGAGAGAGAGCAAGCAGTGAAGTCAGCTAAGCTAAGTCTGTCATGGTTGTCAGTGTGTCTCCTTATCTGACAGATATCAAATGAAAAAGTGGTGGAGAGGAATGATAAAAACAGATGAGGAATGGAAAATATCTGTCTGTCTATCTGTCTGTTTGTTTGTCTAACTGTCTGTCCGCCTGTTTGTCTGTCTCAATCAAACTGTCTGTCTCTCTATCTTTTTTTTTTCATTTTGTTTCACGTTGTGCAAAGAGTGTGTCTGTTGGTT
>JAODXP020001049.1:0-5000 GCA_027497455.2 Sardinella longiceps | reverse complement strand
GAGGAGGAGAGAGGAGGAGAGAGGAGGAAAAGAGAGGAGATGAGAGGAGGAGAGAGGAGGAAAAGAGAGGAGAGGAGAGGAGAGGAGAGGAGGAGAGAGGAGGAAAAGAGAGCAGAGGAGGAAGTGGAGGTTCTGGAGAGTGAGAGTTCCACTGTGCCTCAGCATGATTGAGACACTCCTGCTACTTCCTGCTCTTGGCCGTGGGCAGAAAGCGTCTCGTCACGTTCCGGTTCCGTGACCCCCCAGAGAGTTCTGTGTGTTCTCCACTCAATCCTGCTGGGAGCACAGCAAAGCCGCAAGGAAATAAAGACCCTTCTCCTTGCATATTTCAACTGGAGGTTTGGGGCAGGGTGTGTGTGTGTGTGTGTGTGTGTGTGTGTGTGTGTGTGTGTGTGTGTGTGTGTGTGTGTGTGTGTGTGTGTGTGTGTGTGTGCAAGTGTGTGCAAGTGTGTGTGCGAGTGTGTGTCTGTGTGTGTGTGTGTGTGTGTGTGTGTGTGTGTGTGTGTGTGTGTGTGTGTGTGTGTGTGTGTGTGTGTGAGTGTGTGTCTGTGCGAGTGTGTGTCTGTGTGTGTGTGTTCGCCAAGACCACTAATTCCTCAGTTCCTCAACATATTTAATCTTTAAAAGCTTTTGCTGCGGGACACAATAGAACAAAAAAAGTACCACTTAACTCTCAGTAGCAAATGCACCACACAGCGCTGTTTGGGAGGGAGCAGGAGAGAGAGAGAGAGAGAGAGAGAGAGAGAGAGAGAGAGAGAGAGAGAGAGAGAGTGTGTGTGTGTGTGTGGGGGGAGAGAGAGAGAGAGAGAGAGAGAGAGAGAGAGAGAGAGAGTGTGTGTGTGTGGGGGGAGAGAGAGAGAGAGAGAGAGAGAGAGAGAGAGAGAGAGAGAGAGAGAGAGAGAGAGAGTGTGTGTGTGTTTGGGGGGGAGAGAGAGAGAGAGAGAGAGAGAGAGAGAGAGAGAGAGTGTGTGTATGTGTGTGTGTGTGGGGGGGGGGGGCAGAGAGAGAGAGAGAGAGAGAGAGAGAGAGAGAGAGAGAGAGAGAGAGAGAGAGAGAGAGAGAGAGAGTGTGTATGTGTGTGTGTGGGGGGGGGAGAGAGAGAGAGAGAGAGAGAGAGAGAGAGAGAGAGAGAGAGAGAGAGAGAGAGAGAGAGAGAGAGAGGAGGACCCCTTAGCCCATTAATTTTGCCTCTTCACTTTTCCTTTGCAATTTCATCTTGAAGTCCACCATCAATTATAGATTATTTTTAATCTACTTAAAAGGCATGAAAACAGGTCCAAAACAATAAGTACTTGGGAAAATGTCACAGTTACTCTTCATCAAAGCAACCAAGAAATCCTCCATCCTCTCCTCTCCTCCATCCTCTTCTCCTCTCCTCTCCTCTCCTCTTCTCTCCTCTCCTCTCCTCTCCTCTTCTCCTCTCCTCTCCTCTCCTCTTCTCTCCTCTCCTCTCATGTCCTCTCCTCTCCTCTCCATCCTCTGCTCTCCTTCTCTCCTCTTCTCTCCTCTCCTCTCCTCTATCCTCCTCTCCTCTCCTCCTCCTCTCCTTCTCTCCTCCCCTCTCCGATAAAGAAAGGAGCAGAGGAGAGAAAATAGATTTCTTATTCAGCAAGGACGGGGAAAATCAGATGTAATCACTTTCAAATCGGCCCACAGCAGTAGTCCTTTGGTTTATACACACACACACACACACAGAGACAGACACACACACACACACACACACACACAGGGCGAAATGTCCAACATTTAGCCTACAAAAACCTCACTCATTCACTCTTACACTCACACGGTCACTCTTACAGCCTAAAAATGCAAGTGCACACACAGACAGACACACACACACACACACACACACACACACACACACTTTAAGCATACAAATGGGTGGTGGAGTCTGATGTGTGTTAGAAAAGAGACTGTACATTGTCAATGGAAGGCTACGAGGGGACTCTCTTGGACACTATACTTATAGTTCCACTCTTGGCTGCAGTACTGTTGATTACTCCATTACTGACCTACATGAAAGTTACATAAGAGCCTTCATAGTCAAGCCATTGTCACCTCTTTCTGATCACAGTCAAATGACTATTTATCTAAACAAATCATATTCAACATCCAGTTTCCAGAATTCATCTAAAATGCACAGCATAGGCAATACTTACAGATGGACCACAAAAAGCACAGACCTATATAATCAAGCAATGAAGCAAATTGATACACAATTGCTTTTAAACAGGTTTCTGACAAATTCTTATCCATTCAACAAAGATGGGGTAAACAAAGCTGTTGATGATTTGAACAAAATATTCAACCATGTTGCTAAAAATTCAGAGTTGATTCCAAGAAAGTATAAAACAACCCCACCCAAAAAAGAACCAAAATGGTTTGACCAAGAATGTTGTAATTTAAGAAAAGAATTACGGAAATTATCCAACAAAAAACACAGACATGCCAAATGACCAGAACATTCGCAAACAATATGTGGATTCTCTAAAACAATACAAACATAAATTAAAGAGTAACAAATTGAATTACTACAGAAACCAAATGAACCAATTAGAAGAATCGATTGACTCAAATAAATTTTGGGATTATTGGAAAATATTGCAAAATAAAAAATCTGAGAATTTGCCAATACAGAATGGAGATATTTGGGTAGATCATTTTGAAAGCCTATATGAGGAAACCCCATTAAATGTTCCTCAAAAACAAATATTAGAAAAACTATGTAAATTAGAACAAATTATAAAACCTTACCAAAATGCCCTTGACTCTCCAATTACTGAAAATGAATTGGAGGAAAAGATAACAAAATTATCACCCAACAAAGCTTGTGGTCTTGACAACATTCTAAATGAAATGATCAAAAACTCAGATCCCTTGTTCAAACTGGCCATCCTAAAACTTTTCAATTTAGTTCTTAAAGTTGGACAATTTCCAGATATATGGAGTAAGGGACTCATTACTCCCTTATTCAAAAGTGGGGACAAACTAGACCCTGATAATTATAGGGGTATTTGTGTCAACAGCAACCTGGGCAAACTATTTTGTTCCATCATCAACACAAGAATAACTGAATTCCTCATTGAAAACAACATTCTAAACAAAGCACAAATTGGATTTCTCCCAAATTACAGGACTTCAGATCACATTTTTACCATCCACAGTTTGATCGATAAATACGTCAACCAAGAAAAAGGCAAAATATTTGCCTGCTTCATTGATTTTCAAAAAGCGTTTGATTCTGTGTGGCACAAGGGATTGCTCTATAAATTACTAGAATGCGGGGTAGGAGGCCAAATATATGACATCATTAAGTCAATGTATTCGACAAGTGAATGTGCAATCAAAATTGGAAATATGAGAACAGAATTTTTCAAACAATCTCGTGGCGTTCGTCAAGGTTGTGTAATGAGCCCCATACTATTCAATATTTATATTAATGAATTGGCTGAAAAGTTACAGAACTCTTCATCCCCTGGCCTCACTTTAATGGACACTGAGGTCAAATGCCTTTTATTTGCCGATGACTTGGTTCTTCTAAGTCCATCTGATGAAAGCCTTCAGGAGAGTCTACACATTCTAGATGAATTCTGTAAATCATGGGCACTCAAAGTCAACCCAAAAAAGACTAAATTTATGATTTTTCAAAAAAAGACCAAACGTCAGCACAAAAATTACACATTTTCAATTGGCAACAATAAAATCGAAAGAACAAATCATTATACTTATCTAGGGATCACAATTAGTTCTACTGGTTCATTTGACCTGGCTATGAAGGAACTGAAAGAAAAGGCAAGGCGTACATTTTATACTATTAGAAAAACTATTCAAATACAAACCCCAACCAGAATTTGGCTCAAAATTTTTAAATATATAATTGAGCCAATTGCTCTATACAGTAGCGAAATATGGGGTCCGCTCACAAACTGTGATTTTTCTAAATGGGACACCCACCCAATAGAGACTCTGCATACCGAATTTTGCAAAAGCATCCTCAAGGTACACAGAAACACCCCCCATAATGGATGCAGGGCTGAACTGGGACAATACCCACTTATAATAAATATAAAGAAAAGAGCTATAAAATTTTGGATGCACATCCAAAAGAGTGATCCCAGTTCATTGCATTATAAAGCTCTAAAAAGTCAAGAGACAAACATAGAAAAGAGTCCCCTCAGCCAACTAATTCTAGATGTGAGTAATCTAACCCCATATAATCTGACTACAACAAAAAAACACCAAGAATCAATTCAATTGGCAGCGGAAATACACCCAAACAAAATTATAAACATAGAGAAAGAAAAATATATTTCATATTGGAACCAAGTCACCAAATCTCAACACAAACTTCAATGCTATTTGGCCCTAAACCATGATTACAAATTAGCCCCATACCTATCATTACTTAAAGACCAAAATCTCTCCAAAGCATTGACAATGTACAGGCTCAGCAACCACAACCTGGCCATTGAATGTGGAAGGTGGAAAAAGAGAAGACAGGCTGTGCCCTCATTGCAGTCAAGGTGCAGTTGAAACGGAACTGCATTTCCTAACTGAGTGTTGTCTGTATACAGACCTCAGGATTGAATACAATGAAAAACTCAACCGAATTTGCCCAGAGATGGCAATGCAGACAAATGAGGAAAAACTTAAATACATTTTAGGAGAGGTTAAAGAAACAGCATTAACAGCTGCAAAGTTTGTACTTGCATGCCATAAAAGACGGCAGGATGTAACCTCAATCCAGTGAAACCACCCTTCTACATCATCTTATTCATTCAGAAAAAAAAAAAAAAAAATCATTTTTGCTTTACTTTACTCATTTTTTGACCCCCCCCCCCCCCCATCTCCTTTTTATATAATACTATCTTAATCTATTTTTATTTTACTATTATTGATACATTGTTTATTCTACTTTCTGTATTATTATTATTTAATGCTTTGGCAATATTGTGAATTTTAACAGTCATGCCAATAAAGCATATTTGAATTTGAAT
>JAODXP020001048.1:17500-20000 GCA_027497455.2 Sardinella longiceps | reverse complement strand
TTAGACACTACATGACAAAATAAATAACACAGCACTCAGGATATGTAACTCCAGAGAGGGAATACTCATTATTTGTAAAGCAGTAAACGCAAAATTTGATAACAAAATATTCGAAACGAATATTGAATGAATGAAAATTAATGCCTTTATATAAATTCTTGATCCAAATATGACTTCACATAGAGAAATACTGTATACTGAAAGCCACCTCATACAGTAACAACTTGGTGACAATCTCATTTGCTTGATTTTCATTTGTGGCATTTTTGTACTGTATCATTACTCTATTTGATCAGCTTTTACACACTCCAATTCTGCTTTCCATACAGTATTTCTGGAAAAACAGTTCTCTGTGTCAATCATCCTGTTTCAACTCTCAACTAGCTTAGATTGATTGTCACATAGATGGGAGTGTTATCAATTTTGAATTGTAGTGTTTATAGAGTGACATCTGTGCTTTAATTGTGTTCATCTTCTGCCTTGTTTGGTTATAATAAAAGTAAGAAGTGCATTAGTATGCAAAATGTGCTTTATAGTATGAAAATGTGAAAGAGTTTTGCCAAATGTGCCTGCCTTGGTGAAAGTAGTCTATGTTTAGCCAAAAGGGAGATTCATTCAATAAGTGTGTTCAGACATTTCAGAATCGAATTCAAGGAATAGGGTTTAGTGTTTTAGCAATCAAGAAAAACTATATTGCATTATTAATGTGTTATTTCTAATATCCGTTTTAATGCTACCTCGTTAGTGGAGTTAATATGCTACTAGTGCATTATTAATGCGTTATTAGTGCGTTAACAGAATCTCAACGCTCAGCTTACTCTGCCCCTTTCCTTTTAGTTGTTTTTCTTTCTCCGCGATTGTCTTGAAGCTACCTATTTTAACCATGGCAACACCGTTTTTACTGTTGAAAAACATTCACTGACCATTCCTTTTAAAAATAAACATGGGTGCTTTCATTGCCACATTCCACTTGCCTCATTCAGCTGGAGGTGGATGCTGTATGCATTGTCTGTTAACATGGTGGACTTTTGATGAATCTTTAATGCTGATAGGATGATATTTTTGTTAGAAAAAAAGGAACGCCGACTGCTAGCTTACCCCATCACCTGCCCCACCTGCACCTCCACCTCCTTCTCTACCGGATGACTTGTCTGACGGACTTGTCTGACAGCCTGGTCTTGTCTTTCCTAAGGTAAAATTGCCATTGCTAGACTAGGACAATGCATGCACTGAGACCAAAATGCTTTTACCCGCATATGTAACTCCAGGTATGGGGGCGAATAATCCATTTTCATAAAATTGTGTACTATTCCTTTAACAGAAACGGTGTGTGTTCCTCCTTCTCTACCGAATGACCTGTCTGACCCCAGCCTGGCCTTGCCTTCCTACGTACTTCCGCTCGGTGATCATCTCCCTCCATGACTCCGTCTGGGACTCTGGTCATTGGCATCGTTCACAGCGAACAATTCCAAAGTGCACTAAAAAGCGAGCAGAATCGGGAGTTGTGAGAGATTGATTGTTGCAGCGCAGCTTACTTACAGTAACGAACAAGCTGGCGCATAACGTTAGCGATTGTGTGAAATTAGATTCGTTTCAAAATTCTACAGTTCACGCCTCCAGCTTGCAAACGTTTGCCAATAATGAGATCCCAGGCACAAAGCGAAGAGTAGACTGTGGGGATGGCCAAAGCCAGGCTAGTCTGAGTGACTTACAACAAACTCAGTGTAAAGGTGTAAAGTGTTGTACTATGTATTCGATTAGTACAATGGAGCATCGGTTAGACTCGCCCCTGAACCCTGCGGTTGTCACTGACATGCAGTACTGTGATTGGTTGTCACTTAGACACTGTGTTGTGATTGGTTGTGCTGAGCCACTGTGTTGTGATTGGTTGTCACTGATCCATTGTGTTTTGATTGGTTGTCACTGACTTGCTGTATTGTGATTGGTTGTCACTGACCTGTTGTATTGTGATTGGTTGTCACTGACTTGCTGTATTGTGATTGGTTGTCACTGAGCCACTGTGTTGTGAGGGGTTGTTTGTGTGTGTCCCTGTCCTCTGTGTTTGACACGGGATGGTCATCCATCACTGGTGGTCAGTGGAGACACACACACACACACACACACATATACACACACACACACACACACACACACATACACAGACACACACACAGACACACACACACACCCTCCCCTCAACGCATGTGCCAGAAACCAGTGACAGCAAAACAAGTCTCTGACCGTTAATGAGACACCTGCTTAATGAGGTAAGGAACACACACCTCCGTAAATCCCCTCACACACACACACACACACACGCGCACGCACGCACAAACGCACGCACGCACGCACACACACACACACACACACACACACACACACACACACACACACACATACTCCCAGAGAACACCACCATGACATCATCTTGCATTATATTCTCACACTTTCTTGTCAATCCTCTGCTTCTATCTATCTATCTATCTATCTATCTATCTAT
>JAODXP020001047.1:0-21314 GCA_027497455.2 Sardinella longiceps | reverse complement strand
CACTTCGTTCAGTTACGTATTGCTAAGGTTAAGAGCCTCTCATTGTCCGTTCTCTGCAGCACCTCTGGGGAATCTGATCAAACACGTCACACTCCTTAAAAGCCTTAAGGGTTGCCTCACACCCAACAATGTTGATCTCCCGCCTCAACACCTGAAAATAAGCAAATAGGGAAAGGCTTGTCCATTTTTGTATTTTTATTTCATAAATGTAATAGAGAATCATCACTGTTTCATGAATCTATTGCATGTTGTAGGCCCCATCCTTATAAGGCAAAGACTAGGGTTACTTCATGATTAATTTCTGGAGACTCACACAAACTAATACCATTAGGGGCCTTATAATGCAGACGGCGCACCATGCCTTCGCGACTCGCGCAAGCTGTCATTGCTATTTTGTGCGAGCGCATGGTTCGTTTTTCAGTCAAATAATTCACGTTGTCTAATTAGTAAGTAACTTTGCGTCCTCGGAGGTGTGTCGAAGGTGTGGCTAGGTGCAAAGCGCAACAGATGCTATTATACACACTGTAAAACCTGACAGTATTGTTCAATGAGTAAAATGAGCTGAGATTACTTAGAACTTGTCAAAAGTTGGTTAGACTCATATCAAATAATTCAGTTGAACTCAAAAGTGGTTAAACTCAGTTGTTTTGAGTAGCCTCTTGCTGCGTACTTGGTTGTTTTGAGTACTGAAGCATCACAAACAGGCACCAGCCAATCAAATCACTGCATTCAAATCATTCAACATGGCGGACATTTTTCCACAAACAGTCTTTTACTTGTGTTTTTCTTCATTATTATAGGGTTAATTTAACTCCATGTTTTAAAATTTGGTAACAAACATAGTATGTTGTTTGAAAACGATGACTTTTTGTAGGTAAGGCTATGTTAGAGGTCATTTGCAAAGCGCCTCTCTCTGCTAGTTGAAGTGTGAGGTCTGTAGCTGAGGTTAGCTACAACTTGCTAGCGCATTTCAAACGTTTTTACCGGGAACACTGAAAGGGAGCCGTTAACAGAAGTGACTGCACTGCACCTAGGAGAGAAGTGTTCATGCTGGCTGCTTGAATGGTGAGTATTAACATAAAACTCTGAGTGATTGTAAAAAAAAAATGCCTGTTTCTCTTCAATCACAAAACAGGAACTTTGTAAAAAAAAAAAAAGAACATGTCAAGGGGTTTTGTAAAATATTGCTAATGCTAATGCTTGCTATTGCCAACTCTGTTATTTTCAAAGGAGCTTGTGCTAACTTACAGACCAAACTTCTTCAAAATTACAATAGATGTATGCTTAAAATAATAACATTACACAGGCAATGTTTATATTAATGTGTCATACTGTATATTTTTATCTGTTGCCATGTGGCTAAGTTTTGTGGCATTCATGTGGCTAACGTTTTGACTGGCTAACAGTATGAGAGGTTTATCATGCTACTGCTGAATTGAAATACCCATTTTACTATTAGGAATTAATTTTCCATATTTCAATAGTCTATCCCAGTTGTAGCCTAGTTGTGGGCTATATGGCAGCAAATTCTTCTTTTGTACCGTAATAGCTGTCCATACTAATTCATGTAATTAAGTTATGGGCTTTTTGTTTTCAATGCTAAATATGATTACATAGTTAGTCACCCTTTTCTCTCCCCATTTCTGCATCTTGCAGCGGTCACCCCCATCCTCTTTGGAACACCTGGCTGTGCAGCGTTTAGGTAGGCTGCAGTAGGCTATAATATCTAACTTTACTATACAATTTCGCTAATCTATACAATTCATTTCTCTGTATATTTTTTCTAATGACATGGACTTCTAAAAGTGTACATTCTGACTGATTAGCATTTATTTTTGCACTTCACAGACTTAAACAGCCTTAAGCGACACTGAGCTGACTAGATGCTTCATCTTCAGATATCTTTGGAAAGCCTCAGGTAAATTTTTTACATTTCCTGATGCTGTAAGTTAAACTAGTGCTTATGGGTTTATTAAAGTTACATTTACTTTTTGTTAAGGTAAGAAACTTGCAGTAGAGTGATGCTGTTGTTGTGTAGCTCTACTGACAATATTTTCCCCCTGAAGGAAGCAGCTGACACACCAGACATGCTGCTGCTGCAGTACTCTCCCTTCAAGCATGAGCATGTAAGTTTACAGTTTGAAATGCATTTTAAGTCATTCTGTGTGGATTTGCAGTAATTAGATCCCCAAATGACCCTTGGACAGAATCTTTATTTGTTCATTGCACTGCTATGAAGTTAGTAAATTTGTGAACATTTCTGTTATCTCATAGTCTTATTGTGAATATTTTGTGAACTTCTGCAGACATACACCCCCTCCTGTCATGATGGTCATCGGACACAGGATTACTGGCCCAAACAGACTGTACAATGGAACCACGTGCCTCCTATGCTACTTTTAAAGTATGGAATTCCTTTTTTCTGTCTATCCATGCTCTTCAGTGTCACAATTGAAACCCGCTGTTTTTAACTTACATATTGATTGTAAACCACAGATTTTTTTTATTAATTAATTAATTAATTAATTTATTAATTTATTTATTTATTATTTATAAATGTTTCAGCATTTTATACAGATTGTACTTGGATTTGTATGAATAAAGCTGCTTGTATTTATCCATGTCTCCTGTGAAATGTTTCTTTTGAGTTAAGAGAACTTAAACCAGGACAGGCAATGACCTGCCTCAGATAGAGTGAGTAAATAAAGCTTGACTAGAATGAGTAAAGACACAATATTTAAATTAAGTTTGAACACTTTGAATGTTTGAGTACAATGTACTCAGTTCATACAAGCTATTGCCACATTAATTAGTTGAGTTCTTTAAACTCAAAAGGTTTAAGTACAGATTACTGTCTCTTTTAAGTAAGTTTACTTAAATAAATTATAGCAACGAGTTACGACACTTAAAATGAGTTAACTGAACTTGTCAGGTTTTACAGTGCAGAAGCAGAAAGGGATCCGCCACTGACTGGAAAAAACCTGGTCATTCGTCAGTCACGCATTCCTGAAATGCTATTTTATGGGCGCACAACGAAATAGGTAATGCAGTCCTCATTCCAACATAACAATGAAGGCCACAACAATAATTAATACAATCGGAAAATCATTATGATGTTCAGGAAGATGTGGTTAACCACAATTTATTAGCCCGCAACAGAAAACGCGAGAGGATATAAGAAGGGGGGACGTTAAATGGAGAAGTTTACTTTCGCTTTCGAATGAATATTCCGAGATATCTATCAGGACTAGGCTAAATCAGCTTCCTTCGTGTCTTGTGCAGCCTATAGACATCAATTTAATATTACCATACCCATTATGGCTCTGACTATGACTAGACCCGATGTGTGAGCTTACTCGCTATTCAATATTTAAATTTCTTTAAATGCAAGGAGGAGATCAGCTGGTGTGATAGCAATTCACCCATGGAGGTATTAATAAACCTGGAGAAACATACTAAGTCCCGCCTCCCATTCATTCCAATGTGGAATGCTAGGCTAGTGAATTCATCCAAAATTGAACAAAATTTTCAGTTGTCAAGATGGCTTTCATGGAGCTCACTTCCGACTCCATTTCATTAGGCCAATGAGGGCCCATGTTACTAATGGAGATGAGCTACAGATGTTAAGTCTGGGCACGCCCACAAATGTTTGTGCACAGGGAGCTCGTTCACATGAGCTGAGTGTAGCATTAACCAATCAGCATACGGATATGATGTAATTTCTGGAAAATGGCGACAAGGAGGTGGAATGCTAATTGGCAAAGCTAACTGGCCAAATTCTGACCCCCTGAATTTACCAGGCGCTTTGTGCTCTTCGTTCTTAAAGGTAATGAGAGATTGATCTGTCATTGGTTGTGCGCAAAGTTCATTTTCTGCGCTGTGAAAATAGCAAAAAGCCGCCGACACGCCCCCAAAACCATATGCGCCATCCGTCAAACAACAGTTGACTTTGCGTCGTCAAAATAGGGCCCTACATCTCAGACACTTATGACACCATGAAAGTGAAGTTTGCACTTAACAAATGACTGATTGGTATGAGTACCTATAGTACACTTACATATTTGAAGCCCAGCTTCCATATATCTGAGCTGATGATTTCTTCCACCTTTGCCAAGAGGCAGGCGTCACCAAGTTCTTCCTTTAGCTCGTTAAAGGTCTGTGGGGTCCCCTGATGGGGATCAACCTTTCTCCTTTTACCCACACCAAGGAGATTCTTAAACTGCCGAGGTAGGAGGGTGGGAAGGTACTTCATAAGTTGAGGATACTGGGCAGCAGCTTTGATGTATGCAAATGCATCTATAAAACAGCACCGCAAAGGAAAACAATTCAATCAACACAATCACAATATTAACCAATACATACAGAGATAAACTATTATGATAAATAAATAAAATAACTTAATAATTTAGTTGTCATAATTACAGAAACATAAATCATTAAATAGGCTTTACACAAAATAATATTACCTGATTGCACTACCAGTGGTAGTATGTGCCTTGCAGTCTTTTCATCCTCAGTCCCAAACTCTTTTAGGAATGTAGGTAGATTTGCAAGATTAGAACATCTGCCTCGTAGCCACTCCGTGAACTTCCTCGTGAACTGAACTGCCACCCCACATTCCTCAAAGAACAAGGACACAATGTCTTCCCCCACATTAGGCCGAAGTGTATAGGCTTGATATCCACAAAGCCTATTTTCCCTTCCTTGTGACTTAACTTTGCATGTCACGACCCACCACGGATCAGTTAGGAGAAAGGGACCTGCCACAATACGTCTCTTTCTCCGACCTGTGATTATCACTGCATAGGAAATATGATACCAATTAGGTTCCACAATCTCTGATGAAATTAATTTAAATCAATTTGTTTACATGCCACACATTATTAAAATCAGGATAATTTGTGTCCAAATGTACATGTAAACATTATAAATCTATGTTCTCATAGAATGCTTTGAAATTGCAAGAGGATATATCCCACATCCCACTTTTGTCACTATAGCCTAACATATTGTTATGTGACGATGTGGTCTTTGAGCCAAACCCCCAAAACTGGGCTTTGGATGCAACTCAAAGGGTAGTAGGCTAAGTCTCATTGTTGTCAATGTGTGCCCCTGATAGTAAGATGATTTGCAGGCCTATCTAAGCTCACTTTTTTGTTGCTTATTTCTTTCCATTTACTACAGGTAAAAAATTGATCAAATAAATTTATAAACAAAGTTAAGAGTGGTGCACAGTGGTGTTAGCATGAACCCAATGAATTTAGTGGAGATAATAAACTATAGCTGTAGCCAATTCAATGTCACACCTGCCTTATCATTCAAAGGAATAATCACCTCAACAATATATAAACTGTTTAAATTAATTTCATTCAATTCAAGATGATTCAAGGCACAAGCACACTCTTGTGCATTACAAGTCAGTTGAATTCTGATGCATAAGCATCAGGATGTCAGCTAAGAAGTAATTGTGCAACAACAACAAATCACTTAAACAAATGCCATCCATTCGATTACCTCCAACCAAACACTTCGACCCTCACTACTGTAGACTTTGACCTATTAAACCTATGACTTTCATGAATATAGTTTTTGAAAACGTTTGTACATAGAGGACTGTACCAAAAGAAGTCAGTGCCATTTAGTCAAAACAAACATTGGCCAAAAGAATATCCACTTCTATTCAGGACAAGTCCGAATACAGTGTCCACATGTTAGACATAATTGTAATAATATAAAAATATAGGCAATATTATACTATAATAATTTAACAATTTACTAAACTGTCCCTTGAAAACCTTCTGAATGCCCCACTTTTGCTTACAATTGTTACAAGGTTGATAAAACACAAAACTGCAATGCAATAACATACAGTAGCCTATATTTTCAACTCAATGGCAGTTACTGCCCTCCAGTGGTTCCAGACATACAGTACCATGAGTCCAAACCTCAAATCCAGTTCTGCATTGTAGAAATAGAGCTCTTTTTCTTCTTAAAGAATCTGTTTATATTGGGTTGTTCTGATTGTTGACATCTCTCAAAAGAGTAATTCACACGGATAATGGCGGGCTATTTACAAATGTTGTTTTTAGGCATACCTGTTTTTGGTGATGTGATAATACGTGGAAAACGGCGGCCCCCTGAGCCAACAATTAACATTTCATCTATGTCCAAGAACTGTGGTTCTTCCTCGTCCTCTTCCTCCATATCTGAAATATCCTCCTGACTCCATTTTTCGCTTTTTTTTGGCAGTGAAATACTACCAGTTATTACTTTCTCCATGTTTCTCGCCATGTCCTGGCTGTATGTTTACTAGGAGCTGTAGCCTACTCTGTAATTTGAAACTTGGCGGGAAAGAAACCTGTGACTCACTGAGCCTGTGACTCACCAACAGACATTCTTACAAAATTGGGAATCAAGCCATTAAACATCTTGGTTCAAAGGAAACTGCTAACCACTTCTTTTCACACGGACACAAAGTTCAGTGTTAACTTAATATCCTTGCCAACATCAACATCACAACATTGCATCATGATGCATAACAAGTCAGACAGACCTTTTTCTTTTTGGCCTAGGTTACTTCTTTTAGTTTTATTATTATAACCGTATACAGTATGTGGTCTACAGGCAGAGGCATGCATTGACACTAGCACGTAGGTGCACATGGCACTTTAAGGTAAATACTGACATGCCCCAAGGCACTAACCTACAGTATTTAAAGTCATAATAGCAGAAATATATGCAATGAAAAAACAGAACTACAATTTGATACAAAAGTAGGCCTGCTAACTGGTCTGGAGAGTTAAGATGGTATATACAGGTTTCTACTGTCATTTCTTCTCTCTGGTCTTGTTTACGGGTTTTTCTTGTTATGAATGCCTCTGATGCATATTATAGTACTAAGCTTGTATATAAATTGTTGAAGTGCATGCACAGGTGTTATTTGATTGATGATGCCACAGGGATAACAGAGTACCAGAGCACATATAATGGTGGGCATAGAGCCCCGTGGGTTGAGACAGACAGGCTTTTGGTCCCAAAATTGGCTTTGATGTTGGAATGCCAGGCTAATTACAAATATTGTATATTCCTGTAAAAGCATTAAAACAAAAGTAATAAACCTGTTATATAAATATAATGACTACAAAATAGAAATATTTCTGTAAAGGTGTTGCGATAAAACAAGGTCAAAATTAAAATCAAAACACACACACTTGGACAGCCTTTTAGATAGATCACAAGCTTTGCTGAAATACATGCAAGGTATAGTGGAGTATGATAGCGTTCAGATCGGTCTGGATAACTCTCTCCTTTCAGTGTCCTGAATTGTTTGGTGTGTGTGTATAGTGTGTGTATGTGCACACGTAAATACTTGTATGTACATGTAAATGTAACAAATGTACAAAAACCGACTGAAAATATCTGATCATATGAAAGCACTGGGAACTTGTAATTATTGTTAGGGAGTGTTATATTCTTTGAAAGTAAGTACAGGACAACGACATGCTATCCAACTTTAACTTTATCTATACTTCAGGGCAGCAGCAGGTTTTAAGTACATCACATTGGTATCACCAGAGAATTTTTAATAGGGGAGAATTAGCACTCCGGTGGTATTGCGCCTAGATGGCGCACGCGAGTCAGTGAAGAATGAATTGGGTTCTATGCAGCTGCACCCTCAAATGCTGCATTTCTTTAGATACAATTTTTTCTTGAATAAATGCATTCATGCATGCGGTTCAGAGTAATTTGATTTAATTCTCAGTCCACACATAATATTTTTAGCATTTTTTGTTCATTTGTAAAATCACTTCCAAAGTGTCTGTCACGTGACACAGCAAGTCTTTCCCTATAGCCATTCACCAGAATAGAGTAGCAGAATGCTAGTGAGTCAGGGGAAAAAACAGCTCAAAGATGAAAAACGTAATGGACATATGTATTAAATATATTTCATTTTGATTGAAATCCATGTCAAAGTTGCTTAAAATAAAATGCAATCTGTGATATGTTGTCCCTAAATATGTGAAAATTATACATTTAGCCCTATACCTCATAGGTGCCCATTGATTTTCCACTCACTTTCCACTGACTCGCGATCGCCCCCTAGCGGATTTGCAATTGGAATTGCAGGTTGAATGGCGTTAATAGGAGTGCCATGGCTCGCCGTAAACGGGCTCTGGTATCACCGTGCACTTCTTCTCCCCCCCACTAATCAATCAAACGTGAGTAACGTTGACACCTAGTGGTGTGGCTGTAGCTGTAGACACAACAGGGAGTAACAAGTTGGAATGAAGTAATGTAATTTAATAACAACATAGGGAAAAGCAATCAGTTACATTATTTTGAAAAAAGTGAAATTAAATTACAGTTGCATCATAAAATATTCAGGATTACAATTTTAACTTTTGACCTTATTTGCTCGCTCTAGCACAGGGGTAGGGAACCTATGGCTCAGGAGCCAGATGTGGCTCATTTGATGGTTGCATCTGGCTCCCAGACAATCTTTAATAAAAAGAATGATAACGTTAAAAATATAACATTGGTGTAGGCCTTTTTCCAGTCCATTCATCTATCTACTTCAGTCCAAGCCTGGAATTTGGCTAGCTTTGCTGGTGCTTTAGCAATTCCCAATTAACTTTTTGATGACTTTTCAAATAAAGACAAGATAATCAAACGAATAAAATACATGCCTCTGACATGCCTCTAAATTGTATGATTCTCATGGAATTACATTTTAAAATATGTGGTGTTCATGGCTTTCTCAGCCAAAAAGGTTCCCGACCCCTGCTCTAGCTGGTATAGATATTCAAAGATCAGCATGGTCTCACAGTAAAGTGGTTTTGAAGTCTGACACTGCTGTGGCTGTGTTGATGGAGTTTAAAAGGAATTTGGCATTTACTTGGAATGCACTGACCAAGCACTTCTAAACTCTAGCACTTGCTCTCCTATTAGCAAATGGCACTCCCAGTAGGCACTTACTTGTATTGTGTTGCAGCTTAATTGTTATCCCTCTTTTGTAAGTCTGCTAAATGCATAAATGTAAATGTAAATGTAATGGCATCAGCTAGTGTGTGTGTGTGTGTGTGTGTGTGTGTATGCGTGAAAATGTGTGAAACCCTGCAAAAATGTGTGAAACCCTGCAAAAAGTATGTATGTACTGTATGTATCGTCACACCATGGATAAATTAGGTGATCCCTTTGTAAAATATAAATGAAAACAGTGAAACACAAGACTCATAAATACATTTACTGGGTGGTGCACTAGCTTACCACCACCTGACCAGTCAAACTAAGTGAAGAGATCTCAATAACCATAATTAAGATTTCTGTATACTGTATAGCAGGGGTGGACAATTATTTTGGCTAAAGGGCCACATTGGATTTTAGATATTGACTGACGGGCTGGGTGTCAACCTGTAAATGGGGGTTGATGCCGTTAAATTGGCAAGTCTCAAAACAGTAGCCCCACTTTCTTGAAAGGACATGTTAACATGCAGGGTTGGGATTTGTATTTTATGAATACAACAAATTTGACAAATCAGGCCTAATGAGAAACCATTCTATTTTGGAAGGCTTCACGGGTCGGATTAAATAGCCCAACAGGCCACCCACCTCTGCTGTATAGAATTATAAAGACAAAAAATCCTAAAAACATTGCCTGAAATACAAAGGTAAAGTGGAGTTGGTAGGTGTGAACCAAGTAGTCTTTCTACTCTGTTACACTTTCACGAGATATTTTCGCACACGATTCTTAGGTATTAAGTCATTGCTTCCTTGTACTCTCACTGCAAGCTCTATTACTTGTGTAACTGTGTGTGGGCCACTCCAGCTCAATTTTTGCTCATCCATATCATACGTCTCCACAAAGACTTGGTCACCAACATTAAGGACCGTGGGTTCTTCTGTGACACCAAACTGGCAAGGCATTTCCCTCCCATCCTGAGTAGGAAAAAATTATGAATGATAATAAATTCAGCAACCACTTGAGGACTGAAAATTGGTCCAATTTCATTAGTCTGACGTCCCATAAATAACACATACAGTACTATGCCAGTGGTAGTGTGTAGGTGTTCAAAATAATACGTAAAACGTAACAGAGAAACTGTAACTCCCAATAATAATTGTTTTGGAACATCAACGGACACCATGTAACCACTTGTTGAGCTGCAGGTTTTAAAATACTTTGCAAATGTTTAAGGTTGCTTTAAGGATGTTATTGGACATGTAAATAGCAAGCCATTCAGAAGCAGAATTCAGAAGCGGATTTGAAATGAGCCAAATATCCGAGACAGAAACAATCTTCAAAATTTTGGTGTTGATTATTCTATTTCATCCTAGGCACTCCAGAAAAAGGGCTAAAAGTTAATCCCAAATTTCTCTTTTTACCTGAAATATTTCACTAATCTAAAGCCTCTGTGTGTTAATTTACCCTAGTCTGTTTAGCGGCTGTACCACAGCCATCCTCACTGCTGGAGCGCTTGTGTTTGGCTGCAGATGACAGCACAGGCCTAAGCAGTTCTGTCAGCCGGGTTTTGCGAGGCTTCTCCCACCACTCGATGGCCGTCTTCAAACCCCCCTCTTCAGCCACCACATAGACACGCTCACGGCCACGGGTCACTGCTGTATACACATGTCTCCAGGTCTGGTAGTTACCAGCTCCAACAACATACACAAGAGTTTTCACCTCAGAGCCCTATGAGAGAGAGAGAGAGAGAGAGAGAGAGAGAGAGGCCAATCTTTACAAGAATAGACAAGCTTTAATGTTCCTCAATTTCTATAAAATTTCACCCAGAACCACATTATCAGTGAAAAAATAAGCGGTGAGTCAAAAAAATAAGAACAAATTATTTTCTCTAGCAATCAAGTATTTTATTCAAGTACTTTTAAATAATTTCCTGATCTGATTACGCTAAAGTTTAGAGATTAAAAAAATAAATACCTGAAAGGTGTGTATGGTTCTGGCCCACGCATGCTGAGGTTTACATTCTCTCTTGAGCTCTTTATAATCAATTATTATGACTCTTTCATGATCGTCATCCAGTTCAAGGTACCTCTTATGTATTCCCGTTGCAGACACTTCAGTCTTGTCCTAAGAAAACAGTAACTAGTAGCTCAACTTGAATCTATGGCTTGGCTATATTGTATGTTACTAATGTAACTACTGTATAAAGAAGAACATCTTTTCCACTTACATCTTTAATGAAAAATATTTCTCCATTACACAGTCTTTCTTTAGGAACACTCCTCTCTTCATAGTCGTCATTGTTATCCTTTTTTCCTCTCTCAATCTGGCACCATTGTTCTTCTTTAATCTTGTCAACAACATAACCATTTCTTGTGCAGCACACTTTGTCGCCATGTTGGAACAAAAACTCCTTGTTTGTTTTTCTGTTAAATCAAGGGAAACAACTTTGGTTGAGAAACAACTCTGGTTGAATAACTACCACATTCTGAACAGGCTACTGAACAGACTACAGGATAA
This sequence comes from Sardinella longiceps, assembly GCA_027497455.2. Classification (NCBI taxonomy): domain Eukaryota; kingdom Metazoa; phylum Chordata; class Actinopteri; order Clupeiformes; family Clupeidae; genus Sardinella; species Sardinella longiceps. The sequence goes on along the minus strand of JAODXP020001047.1, from coordinate 9,835 downwards.
TAAAAATATACATCTGGTCCTATATATTTAAACATGAAACCAACTGCTTTATCGATAAAACGGTAAAGCTACCTCCACAATTTGTCTACCCTCCACACTTACTTAGTGCAATGGCTTGAGTAGTGTTTGCAGCAGAGCTCATTGATGAGTGCACAATGCTTTCTGAGAAAACAATTATACAGTTTTATTGCTTCAGTATATGTGCATTGCTAATTCCCCCTAAATATACTGTTTAACCATTATGTTAAATTTTCAAAGCATTACTTTTGAAAAGCAACAAACTGTGACGTCAAATGGCAATCCAATCCAGGGGCCTTATTTTCTAGCAACTGCTTAATAGCTTCTTGAAGACCTAACAAAATATCAGAACGAAACATAAACATTTTATTGTTTAAATTGTAGTATGCACAGGAATAAGGAATGTGGGTAACACTTTAATTTACAGCCCGTGAAGTACTGGGTAAGTATTAGTAGCCTATGTATTAGGTAAGAATGGTGTAACAAAAAAGTATCAAGGGATAAATTACTGAGTACTTAGAGCGTAAATTTGCTGGAATAACACCCACACGTTCACACTTTATTTAACAGCCCGGGAAGTACTGGGTTAGTACAGGTAAGAACAGCGTAACAAAATAGAACTTTATGTATAATATTGCCATAATTACAGAATAAGGGGTAGCCTAGATGCGCAATATAGCCTACAGGAAAGGCATGTGTTGATTCACTTCATTTTACAGCCCCCACATCCAATATTAGGGTGTAGTTACAAGTAGTTTTGGGGTATTTAGGTAATTCCACTGTACTTGTTCTTTTCTTTTCAATAGGGTAGCCTACCTACAGTAAGTGGTGTAGCATCAGTGTGCGCGTCCTATCTATGCAGAAGGTGCGTGGAGGCCAAGAGCGGTATTGCAGACAGATATAGATTATCTTGCAACGGCAGCAACTATGTTGTTTGATCACTAAGTTGTTTGTTCAGCGTTAAACTAATGAAATAAAGTCTATCTTATTTATATAGAGGCTCACGGACAACCGCAAATGATGTAGGGTAAAATCTCCCGCAAGTTGAGAGAAATAGTCTTATTCCATTTGGAGTGGAATAATCAGCGCAAGTGATTATTCATGCGAGGGATTTATTAGTTTCATTTCATGGGAAGGAATTATTAGATTCATTTTCGATGTTGTAAATGAAACGCATCTTTGTCAAACTGTTGCCTCTGACTATGCATGGTACTGTACACCACTTAGGTAGGCTACCCTATTGAAAAGAAAAGAACAAGTAGCCTACAGTGGAATTACCTAAATACCCCAAAACTACTTGTAACTACACCCTAATATTGGATGTGGGGGCTGTAAAATGAAGTGAATCAACGCATGCATTTCCTGTAGGCTATACTGCGCATCTAGGCTATACCCATTTTGTAATTATGGCAATATTACACATAAAGTTCTATTTTGTTACGTTGTTCTTACCACTACTTACCCAGTACTTCACGGGCTGTAAAATAAAGCGTGAACGTGTGTTATTCCAGCAAACTTACGCTGTAAGTACTCAGTAATTTATCCCTTGATACTTTTTTGTTACCACATTCCATTCTTACCTAATTACCTAATACTTACCCAGTACTTCACGGGCTGTAAATTAAAGTGTTACCGGAATGTGGCTCACCATAATGAACTTCCTTATTGGGCAGGAGAAGGATAAATTTCTTATCAACTGATGGCATTGTGTAACTTGTATTTAAGTCTACAATGGCATCAAACTCCAAAGATGGTTCCTGTGGGTTATTCAGGTCGGTAAACTTTCGCTTCTCACCCATTTTTGATATTCTGAGGGAAAAATATATGACATGAATGAATAATGCACTTTGTTCAAAATTCACAATCTTTAAATACTGTACATTAACTTCCAGCAAATATTCAGATAAGCGGAAATTCACAGTTCAGCGTTTTTCACTATGAGTTCAGACTCTGCCCTGTGATTGGTTCTCATCTCAATCGACCAGTGGACATTGCGCAGGCTGTGGAACAGGTCACTGAATGCATTTCCCGGCTCAATGCTGGGCAGCTGACGTACATCACCTGAGCAGCAACGATACACAACAATCTGGTCAAGAGCCATGTACCTAAACTGTTGGACTGCCAGCATAATAGTTTTAGGAAACGGACTCCATGTCTGGTATTAACTTACCCAGAAGGATGAGCTTTTTCAGGTTTGCATGCTTGGTCAGCAAAGACAGGAGGGAGTGGAGCATCCGAACCCCGACTAGGCTGCCTTCATCCACCACCAACACCTGAACATGAGAGAACTTCCACCCCTTTGATGGTCCATGATCTCTCCGCTCTCTTCTCCAGTTAATGAAATTGTACAACACCTATAGGCAAAGACATGGCATAATTGAATGCCATAATATGTGAGCAATATCCTCTTAAATCGAGCAATGATAGACTAGAGTACAGTCTTCCACCTCTAGCATTTGGCACCAATATCACACCTCATAGCGGCAAGTAATCTTTAAAAAAAATCCCTTTAAAAAATGCTAAGGGACCTTATCTTCTCTTATAGCAATAGTTGTCTTGAGCTAACCCATAACACCAATGACCTCACAGCAACACTATGCCGTTTCTGTGGTAAAAAAATAGTCTAGTGAACAACAGTAGCTACCTAAAAGTCACACAAATCTTCTTAACATTTTCCATAGTCTTATTGGTGCGGCTAGAACATAGTAATTCATGTTTGATGGCAATACAGTTAGCAATATCATCAAAAACCTGTGGATACATGTACATGCTTTTCAAATAAGTCGTATTTCTCACCTGGTGCATGGTGTAGCCTTGGAGGTCCTTCCCAATGGATAACAGAGCTGCAGCTCTACCAGTAGGAGCAGTCAGAAGAACCACAGGCTTCTCTATGGCAGTGCTCTTTTCTAGACCTTCATTTTCTACTTTCTTTTCCTCAGCATGCTTTTCCTCATGAGCATGGTAGCTCTGACACTTGGTTGCTTCAAAGACCTGTCTTACTACTGTAGTTTTTCCACAGCCACCTTTTCCGCTGATCACTGTCACAGGGTTGGAGCAGACCATCTTAGCTGCCTGAACCTGGTCTGTGTCCAGCTCATCCAGTGCTCTCTGAAGGACTTCTTCCACATTGAGCTCAATATGCCATGGATCAGCCTTTATCAGGCTCAGAAGACACTCAGCAATACCTTCTTCATAGGTGTAGTAATCCTGAAGCATCACCTTCAGGCCCTCATGCTTTGCAACATTGTTCTTTTTCAGAATGGTCAAGGCTTCTCCAGTATCTACAGATTTTAGTTCTTTAGAATTGATCAGGTCGTTCATTTCTATGTAAGTGCTTTTAGTTTGCCAGCAGTGTTTCTTCAAGCTTTCATACAGCACAAGGGCATCTTGATGAGGCTGGGGAATCTGATCAAACACATCAGACTCCTTAAAGGCTTTAAGGGTTGCCTCACATCCCACAATGGTGAATTCTTGATGCAAAATCTAAACAAATAGGGAAAATATGTATTATTTAGTATGTGCTCTCTATCATGATGTTTACAGGGTTAATATTCTGGATTTTATTGTCTTTAAATGTTCTGTCAAAGTGTGCATAATCTCTGTTGCAGTTATTAGGGCTTAGAGCAATTTGATATACACAAATGGCAAAGATTGGGTCACAATGTAAAGAGTTCATTCACATTTGGTCTATGCTAATTTAGTGCAGTCAGCAGCAACAATCATTTTAATAAAAGTTCCTTCATGTCGGGTCCCATTCTGGACTTCTTTTCTGATAATGACCAGAAATCCATACATTATCCCTTGTTATTGGCACTGTACTTACATATTTGAAGCCCAGTTTCCATATGTTTTCATTATTCATGGCTTTCTCAAGACTGGCTAGTAGACTATCGTCCACCTCTGGAAGACCTTTGTCCACCTCTGGTTCATCTGAACCTTCTGTTTGCTTTGGTGGGGCCTTGTCTTTTTTCTTGCGCCCCCGTAGGAGCTCCTTAAATTGCCGTGGCAGGAGAGTGGGCAAATATTTCATCAACTTCGGAAACTTGAATGCGGCATTCACATATGCAAATTCCTCTAGAGAAACAAATAGCAGTTTTCTTCACACAGGTCATTCATCATCTCATACTGTACTTTACATAAATTCAATCATGATTGTTTCTTTCAAAAGGTTGGTTGGTAGCTTGCATCTCTTGATCTAATGCTAATGAATCAGCAGATTGAGAGAGCAAGATAAATTAATTGAAAAAAAATAAGCATAATATGAGACTTAATAATTCATGAAAATAATCTAGAATATTAATACAACTGAACTTCAACTGTACAGTAAGTGCAATGTGTCTACACACACACACACACACAAACACAAACGGACAGGGAGGGAGGGGGAAAGAGAGGGAGGGGGGAGAGAGAGAGAGAGAGAGAGAGAGAGAGAGAGAGAGAGAGAGAGAATATGACATAAAGGTGCAGTCAGCAGGGCTGCATTATTAGCAGAAACAGATTCCACTATCCAGCCTGGCTCTGATGTGGCAACAAGCAAACTGGGACAACCTGTACCCCAAAACACTTTGTAGAGTTTCTAGAGAAGAATTGAATAGAATTGATCTAATGCTCTGGACAACGTTTCTCAGAGCCTTTTTAACACTAAGTAGTTCTTATTAACTACTTGCCGTTAATAAAAGTTTTGGGAAACACAGTCCTGGCATGTTTTGTTGAAGTAGAATAGTGGGACAAAAGCATCTGTTAAAAATCAGACTGCACCTGTAAGCAAGCTTTACCTGATGTTACTACCCATTGTAGAATGTGATGTGCAGCCACACTATTCACCATCTCAAATGCCTTTAAGATTTCGGGAAGATTTGCAAGATTGATTTGTGTACTTCCAAGCCAGTTAGTGAAATCTCTGACGTATTCATCTGCCTTTACTTGACATTTTCTCAGGAACAAGGACACAATGTCTTTCCCAACACTTGTCTGCAATGCGTAGGCTTGGTACCCACGAAGCCAGTATTTATCCTCTTGTTGCCGAACTTTGCATTTCACCTCCCACCAGGGATCAATGAAAAGGAAGTGGCCAATCACTACATGGTCTTTTTCATTGTCGGCAACAATCACTGTAAAGGAGAAACAAAAACTTTCCACAACTGCTGAACACATTAAGTAAGATGTTGGAAACTTGCATAACAAACATAACGTTAGGGTTAGAAAAGCATTATACTGTACATTATGGGCAATTCCAGCATTATGGACGTGACATTTTCATGCATTATTGATGAACAAAATGCCACATAACCTCCGCAAACCTAGCAGTATTTCACAATTTTGTTCATATTCTTATGCAAACTCCATGGCTGAATATAGGCAAACTCAAAAAATTTATATCATGATTTACATTATAAGAATATGAGCCTTTCAATTTGTGTTATGGACGTGACGAAAAATGGACAAACTTTTATGGGAGAGTAGTTTTTGCTGTGAAGTGTGTGAAATTTCTAGAGAAATGTAAATATTACTACATTCATACCAAACAGGACACCTCAGTAAACGCAGAGAAAGACTTAATTTTAAATGTAAATGTAAAAAAGTTGTTTTTCATTGGGAGAAATGGCGTTATGGATGTGACGTTATGGACTTGACGTCTGGAAAAATCTTCCAAAACGATACAAAACAATTGTGAATGGTGGATTTTAACCTGTAACGACAGAAATAGTAATATACCAATAAAAAATAACTGATAGCATTGCAGCTTTGTGTGTGTTATCACCCACTTATGCCCATTATAAGCCCCTCCATAGACTTGCGTTATGGCTGAATAGGGTAAAAATTTTAACAAATAGATATCCTTTCGAAACTTGATTATTTACATCGAGACAATACTTTTTTGTATTGCAAGTTTTCTGAAAGAATTTGTATGTCCATGTACATGAGACTTGAAGTTTTAAGGTGAGGTTTACTTTTTCGTGGAATTGCCCTATACAAATTTCACAAAAGTTAATAAAAAATAAATAAATTAATGCCATTTCTCAAAACATACAGGCAACATATTTGTTTGAGAATAGTTCTTTGGGTTATTTGCAGCCATTTCAAATTTGAGACCAGCAACAAATTTCAAATAGTGACCAAAAGTAGGCCTATTGCTGCTTTATTGGGGAAAATGCCTATAGGTCTAACAATTATTTTGGTGAAATCACGATTATTCAAACAATTTATTTTTGAGTTTGAAAACATGATGATGCACAATGGCGAAATAATTAGGCTTTTTGAGTCTGAAGTAGGCCTATTCCCGTTAAAAAAAAATGTATAAAAATAGCATTCTTCCGACTCAGCAGCCCAACTGGTAGGCCTATGTTTTCTTCAACATTTTTCCCTTTTGTAATGCATAAACTCAACTGGACAGTTCCCCATGTAATTAGGCCTACATTCTGTAGCCTATAATGCTGAAATAATCTTCTAAAGAATGACTATGCCTTTTGGATAATGCTTTATTAACCGATATAATTGAACTGACCCAAACCATAACCAGATTTTTATCAACCTGGCTGAGTTGAGTCAAAATGAAGAATGGCATGCATTCTGTCTTTGAGGTAGGCCTAACACGGAGGCACCACGTTTCTGAAATGCATCAAAATTAACAGTAGACTAAGCCTATGTTTTTTTTTGTTTGTTTGTTTTTACAGTTATTCAGGGTCCAACAAAGGCAATGTTTTAGGTCCGTGTACTTTTTCGTTCATTAATTATTCTATTTTGGAAGTCGCACAAGAAATGAATAAGGACTCGTTTATGGTGTTTTACGCTTGAATATCACTTATGAAATGGAACCAAGTGCCATGTTTTGATATCTTTTAGGAACTGAAAATGAAATGCTGAATCCTAGAAAAAAGAGAAGAGCAATAAAGAAAAACGTCCATCTGAATTGCGTCTTTGGTTTGTTAAGCACCCAGAATTCGGGTGACTTGGAAGTAATTCTGGAAGTAGGTGGTTGAGTTTTTATTACATGGTTTATTTGGAGGCAAATACCAACTTTGCAAGCATTGTTGCAACACTATTCCGGAATGTTGCTACACTTCAAAAGATGTGGTTGATCTGTGATGACTGTGCGAATAATATTTTTGTGACGCTCACAACCTTGTGAGATGGTTGCGTATATCCATATATGCCACAAGCAAGTGCATGCAAGCGCCACCACAATATTGAGTAGGGACAGAGGACGGGAAGGGTAGACCAACTGTGATTGAGAAAGGATTTTGACAGCTCTGATTATCAGCATCTTTCATCACCTTCCCAGCTCATCTCCAGCCTTTACCTGTGTAGTCTACATGGACACGTGGCTTCCCAACGATAATGGCCCAAATATATCGATATAGAGAAATGTGTATTATACGTGCGTAAAACAGTGGCATGAAGAGCAAGAACGCGCGCTTCAGCTCATTAATAAACTTGACAGCTAAAGAATACACTTTATTATTTTTCTGTTATGTCTCTGGCTCCGGCTACGTCTGGAGCGTCTTTGCGTATGCCTCGTATGGTCGCTATCTAGAGCTTTTCTGGTGCGACTCAGGCTGCAAACTTTCCTTCCGGGTAAACGGAAGGGTCAGTCAAATTAATTTCAATAAATGAATAAACAAATATCACACATCGAAAAACGATCAAAAATTTTGTAATTCTTCTTCCTCTTCTTATTATTCTGCCGAAACTTCTGCAATTAATACAGCTCAAACTGCTTAACGTAGAAACTTCATTCAAACTGCATTGCGTAGGTCTTATTTAGTACTCTGTTGCAATGTATTTTTTATCTTTCTAACTTTTTTACTATTAAAATTATGACTTATAAACTATTAAAAATTTCCCCATAGACTTAACATTGGTCTAGAGTGAGCTACCAGTGGGTGATGTCGTGTGGGCCATTGGCCAATCATCTTCAATCTCTATTCCACATGCAAATTTTCACCAGGCGATAACCAATCAGATGGCCAGTAGTCAGATGGTCTGGCCAGATGCTGCTCCATCTTAATTGTTTCTCGTTAACTGATTGTACTCTTGTGCCTGGTGGTCAACTCCGGTGCAATTAATGAACTCCAATTAACTTCAGCCTCCAAGCATACAGTTTGGCTCCCTTAAAACTATTGAGGTTTTTTTTACTTTTAGGTAGTCATTCCAGCTGCTGATAGTTAAGTGATTGTACTTTTGTGCCTGGTGGTCAACTCAGGTGAAACTAATCAACTCCTTCAGCTTCCAGGCAAGCGATTTGGCTTCCTTAAAACTAAAGATCTAGAGCTCTTTTTACTTTAAAGTAGCAAAATTAACTTTCAGTTTTCATCAACTATGAGTCCCCTCAACTGTCAACACCAACTGTCCGGTCAGCAACTGTTTAAAAAAAAAGTCCTCACTACAGTAATTGACTGATAACTGATCATTTAAATGATTTTTAATTATTTAAACTACTCAACTATTTAACCGTTCAACCATTCGAACTATCAGCTGACATGAACTTTGACCCCTGCCAACTGTTTTCTCTGCCCAAAACTGTTTCAAAATAAAAGTCCTCACTATAATAACTGATGTTAAATGATTTGTCTATTTATACTACTCAACTATTTAACTGTTCAAGCATTCCAACTGTCAGCATTAGCATTTTAGTTTTTTGATGCTATTCAACTCAGCTATGTCTTGTGATTATCATGCTAGCATTATTAGTATGCTAGCTAACATGGTTAGCATAATCATTAGCATTTTTGTTTTTTGATGTTATTCAACTCAGCTAAGTCTTGTGATCATTATGCTAGCATTTCTAGCATGTTAGCTAGCTTAGTTAGCAGGCTAATTAACATTTTTGTCTTTTGATGCTATTCAACTCAGCTAAGTCTTGTCGTCATTGTGTTAGCATTATTAGCATGCTAGCTAGCACAGTTAGCATCATAATCAACATTTAGGATATTTAAACTACTCAACTATTTAGCTGTTCAACCATTCAACCATCAGTTGTCATCAGCTATGACCCCTGTCAACCGTTTCCTCTGTCCACAACTGTTTCAAAATAAAAGTCCTCATTGGCGGGGTGGCTAGTTAACATGCTCATCTACTTCACTGCTCAACAGTTTGCATTTTCATGCACTCGTAATTTCCCTGAAATTGCATTCTCTAGTTTTTCTTCAGCTTTTCTTCTGCGCTTAATTCAGCTAGAACTGCTTCACGTAGAAACTTCATTCAAACTGCATTTTGTAGATCTCGCTGAGGACTCTGTTGCTTTGTAACTTTCAACTTTGTAACTTTTATACTTTTAAAACTATGACATATAAACTATTAAAATTTCCCCATAGACTTAACATTGAGCTGGTTAGAGTGAGCCAGAGTGGGTGATGTCACAAAGCGGCCTTAGCCAATCTTAGGGATATGCAAATCTTCAACTGGTGATAACCAATCAGTGGTCAGATGAGTGGGCCAGGTGCTGCAGCTCACTTAATCAGCTCTATATACAGCTTAGAAACTTTTCTCCATAGACTTACATTGGGCTGATGCCAGGCAGCTGGCTCATTTATTAGACTGATTAGCCAGGTGTTTCTGGCCACCTGGAGCAAATGTCCCTTTCTCAGGCTAGATGACTACTACCAGGGGGTCAAGAACGCTCAGATTAGCGGCAGCACTTTAGCATCGCCATATTTAAGTATGGTGTCACGATCCGAACCAAGGCAGTGCATGCATGAGAGTCATGCTGGGCACGTTTGAGGAGCTTGTGAAAAAAAAGTGTACTGTCATGAATGCTATAAACTTCAGGCACGTTCTCGACAGAACTTTCTTCCTCGTGTTGTATGACAAACAAACT
>JAODXP020001046.1:0-21429 GCA_027497455.2 Sardinella longiceps | reverse complement strand
GTGCAGTGCAGTTAATGCAGTGGGGAATTTGAATATCACCGAAAGCAACACGCATGGCAACATGTACTGAGATTACTGAAACAGATTTTGTAAAAATGGGAAAAATGTGATGTAGTCAACCTTCTGTTGTAAGCTCATCAGATGTTGTATTAAGCTCAATTTATGCACATATTGGAAATAACTTGTGCATTCAGTCTAGAAATACAGGTTGGAAGTACAAAGTGCACAAGAAAGTTCTATTAATATAAAATAATTGGTTTTCAAATTAGTCCAAGGGAACTAGGTCCTATAGGCCTAAATAAAAACATTGGTTACAGTTGCTAAGCATTTCTGATTAATTCAGTTTAAATCATGGAGGTATTAATAAACCTGGAGAAACATATGAAGTCCCGCCTCCCATTCATTCCAATGTGGAATGCAAGGCTAGAGAAATTCATCCAAAATTGAACAAAATTTCCAGTTATTAAGATGGCATTTCATGGAGCTCACTTCCGACTCCATTTCATTTGGCCAATGAGGGCCCATGTTACTAATGGAGATGAGGGCGGCACCAGGGGCGGAGCTATGGGGGGGGGGCGGGCAGGGCCACCGCCCCTGGGCCCAGGGCCCTCCCACTATGGAGGAGGGGCCCCTTCATCAACCTTCAACTGCATCACGAAAATTTTCTTGACCACACTTTAGTTGCATTGCAGCAGACAAGTCTGAAAACAGTGAAAGACTTCAGTTGTGCATTACATTATATACCCCTTGTCTTTGCTTATCATTCTTATCATGGTTATTTATATATATATAAAAAAAATAATAATCTTTTAAATTCCTTAAAGACACTTAAAATAAACTAAATTACAAGGTTTTCGAGCAAAACTAAGCTGTTATGTATTTAGAATGGTTGTTTTTACATTTTGCAATTTGCAAAAAGTGCAATGCATGATGGGTAGTTTAGTATGAAAGCCATCGTCCTGCTGCGTCAGCTGTCAGTGGACAAGGGAAGAAGTGCGCATGGCTTCTCTGTTGGTTGTGTACGAGAATATGTACGGATGAAGCATGTTTAACACTTTGAATGCCAGAAACGTAATATGCCGTTATTACTTGTCATGCGTTGAGTGCCAAAAACGTAATGTTACGTTTTTGCCTTTTTTTTAATTTACGAAAATAGAAACCCTCACACAGGTTATATATGATTTTTGGAACTCTGTGATAAATAGAACTGAAATAAATTACGATCGGAAACTCATAAAAACTCACGATCTGCACATTTTGTCTGGACATTTTCACATCACAAGGCAGCATTTGATTACTATTGCAGCATTTGTGTCAAATAATGCACGTCATGTCATGTTGTCCTTTCGCGGGTTCATCACTAGATGGCAGTCTCAGGGCCGAGTGGAGTGAGTGACAGGCCGCGACGCGCATGCAAGAGGCCTTGTCAGAGTGCCGAATATGTCGGTGATATCTCCTTTTCTAGAAAAAAAACAAGGATTTTGATGAAAACTACCCACTGTTTAGCTTGGGATTTCTCAGGAACGGAGGCATGTAGAAATAAACGGTTTTCACCCACTGAGAGCTCAGAGTCTTACCTTTCAAATGACCCATAGTATGTGTCCATAGCTATAACACAGAATACGATGTGGCTCTATAAAAATAGGCAACAGTGGCCTGGATTGCTGGCACTCTGGGCCAAAGCTTGTTAAAAACACCTGGCATTCAAACTGTTAAAAGTAAAAGCGGGACACAATAGAGGATGGACAGAATAATAAAGAGAAGGCGATCTTTAGACCTCTTTGAGTTTTTAATTCACCGTCTGCTTCTACTAGTTGTGAACATGACTCAGTTCCCTGTCCCTGTGCTAACACTGGCTGTAGCTCTGGCCAATGTAGAGAAGGGTTAGGAATGTGGAGAGGGAGATTGAGAATCAGGAAATTGTTTGTCAGTCATTATTTTGTAACCAGCTCTCTCATTGGCATGTTAGAAATTGTGCATTGTTTGAAATGAAAGAAATCTCTGTTTTTTATTTGATTGTTTTTAAATAATGTTTTAAAAAAGCAATGCCTTCTGGGAGCATCAAGACAGAGTAGCAAAACAACTCTTCATTTGGAAACTGAAAGTCATCTAGCCACAGTTAGGAGAGGTTGAGCTGGCCAGGCTAAAAAAATAAACAGGGGTTCCAAGCAACACAAGGGGGAGGGAGCGGAGCAAAAACGAGACAAATTGAAGAGAGCACTGTTTACTGATAGCGAAACATGCACGAAATTGTCAACTCAATTGCAGCTTTAGCTAGCTGCACTAGTAGTAGGCTAGTAATGACACTGCTATCCATAGACAAGGTTGTGGAGAAGAGCAAGCTGTCTCGTATTTCGTTAACTGCATGAAGGTAAGACTCAGGTTTTTATTTGAGCGGCTGGCTCTATGTTTTATATGCATTGGTGTGTCATTGTTTTGGTGCAGTAGTTTAAAGCATGGATTATTAGCATGGGCTACTAAATGAGCTCTTGAACTAGCCGTTTCCGTGTGTCAAAAAAATATCTGTGAACTGTGAATTGCGTGCGCGTGTCCCTGTTAGCCACTTATTGGAAATATGGAAGTGCAAATACCAGGGCTGTTTTTTGTAATGTGGTTGGTTGTATTATTATGCCTTAAAGTAGGCTACATGCCGAATGGACACATTACTGAGCGATATACATTGTTTTGTCTGAATTGTTGTAGAGATTATTTCAGCGCCGGCACCTATGTGCGTTTGGGGGTGTGTGCGTGCGTTTTGGGAGTGGGTGGGGGGCCCGTTTGGCGTTTTGCCCCGGGGCCTTAGGTTCAGTTGTTCCGCCACTGGGCGGCACACACCTGATGTGCACAGGGAGCTCGTTAGCATGAGCTGAAAGTGTAGCATTAACCAATCAGCATATGTCAAATGGAGTCGGATATGATGTCATTTCTGGAAAATGGCGACGAGGAAGTGCAATGCTAATTGGCAAAGCTAATCAGCCAAATCCTGACCCCCTGGATTAAATAGCCTATAGGCCAGGTTGAATGAATAATATCATTATTATCATTATAATATCATCATGCTAATTTAGAAATAGGCCCATGTAGGCCTATGTTTCAAACGAGATATCATAAAATCTATATCCAAAACACATATTGTATTTACAGATAAAATGTGGGTTTACAGTGTAGACAAATGCCATTTAAGGACTTTCCTGCAGCCAATGATAAATGGAAATAAATGACACACCACAGACATTGTGCAGTAATTTGAAAGGCTATTGTTTTGACAGACACGTCTGTACCCATTAGCCTATACTGGCTGCGTTGTAATCCATTTGAAATGACACCAGTTACAGATGCAATGGTATCCAAAATCCAAATTCAACACACACCAGTTAAAGGCTAGGCCTACTGGTTGAGGAGTCTTAATCCAGTAGCTCTAATGGTTCTACTGGTTGTCAGAATGGTATTCTAACTGGACCTAGGAGTCATCCAGTAGCTCTAATGGTTCTACTGGATCTCTAATGGTTCTGCTGGTTGTTAAATGGTATTCTAACTGGACCTACCAGTAGAAATGTTCGAAACCAGTTCAAACCAATAGAGACCAGTTCGGACCAGTTCACACCAGTAGAATTCCCATTAGACTTTCAACTGGATTTTACACTAGGGGTGCGTCTTCTATGGTTATCTGAGTTTGTGTAAACGGGGTCTAAATAGCAATCTGTGTCAAATCATGTCCAGAACATGTTTACACACAGCAATGCCCTCTTCCCAAATTGCAGGGGTACTCAACTACAAAATGAAAAGGTCCACTCACCAAATTTCCCAACTTTCCAGGGTCCGAGGCAGTCGCATCCAAAATTTGAACTCCAAACGAAAAAAGATAATAAATCCACAAGGAACATTTGAACTATCTACAAACGATGTCAGACACATGTCAGTGTGAAAAGTTGCACTTCTTCTGTGCCACCAGTTCTTTAAACTTTGGCACAAAAGGTGTGAGAGCCAGGCGTAGGCACTGGTGCAAATGTTCATTGGTGAGTTTGCCCCTGTATTTGTTCTTCACCATTGTCATTGTTGAGAAGGCTGACTCACAGGAGTAAGTGGAAGGAAACATAGTTAGAATATGCAGGGCCATTTTCTGCAAGACACCTGCAGGGGCCATCTTTGTCCAGAAGGTGACAGGGTCACAGAGAGATTCCTGCAGGGCAAGGTTTTCTTGAAGCTCAATCAGCTCTGTTTGTAGAGAAGCAGCACTAACCCATGGGCAGACCTTCAGGGCTTCATTTGAGAATTCAGTCACATTTTTCACCAGGAACGGATTTTCAACACACAGCAAGATCTGTTTTCCCAGGGGGAAATCTCCAAACCGGGTTTCAAAATTTGCAATCAACAATTCCACAATTGTAGTGTTGTGGCTCTGCAGCTTGGCATTTCAGATTTGGGAAATGAAGCAGGCTTCCCTCTTGTAGGTCACTTTTGTAGATTTCCAGCTTCCTTTGAAAAGCACGGATAGCTGACATGAGGTCACACACTGTGTTATTTTTGCCCTGGAACTTCAAATTCAAATCATTGAGGTGGTAAGTGATGTCTGTCAGAAATGCAGCAATTTCCATATTTTCATTGTTTTGGAGAAATTCCACAAATGGTTTTGCTTTGGGACTGGTTTGATTCAGTAGAAATGTTTCTAACTCCTTCCGCAGTGCCCAAAAACGCTCCAACACCTTCCCCTTACTAAGCCACCTGACATTATTGTGGAGAAGTAAATCATCATATTCTGCTTCCACCTCTGTGAGGAATGTGCGTAGCAGGCGATGCTGCAAAGCAGAGGAGGCCCTCAAAAAGTTGATTAGCTTCATCACAGTTGACATGATTTCTGAAAACTCCTTTCCCAAGCTGGCACACAAAACCATCTGATGAATGACACAGTGGTATGCCATGAGGTCAGGGTGATGTGCCCTTAAAAGGGAGACTAATCCCCTCTCTCTCCCAGTCATACTTGGGGCTCCATCAGTAGCAATTGAAACAACATGCTTCAGGGCTATGCCTTGGTCTTGCAACATCTGCATCACAGCATCATAAATGTCACTGCCTCTTGTATGGCCAAGAAGGGTTTTGACATCTTCGACAAATTCACCCATTTCTGCATCAAAAAATCTGACAAACACCAAAAGTTGGGTATTATCCGTGTTGTCAGTGGATTCGTCCAAAGCCAATGAAATGCAATTAGCATTTTTCACCGCAGTTTTCATTTGGTGCAATAAATCATCTGCGAGCGTTTCGGTTCGTCTCACTGCAGTGGAATCAGACAGGGATATTTGGCTTATTTTTTGGGTAATGTCATCTTTAAACGGGGTCCCCTCATACAGAGCGATCGCTATTTCGTGCATACATTCCTTCACAATTTCGGCGTCAGTGAATGGTTTTTTTGTGCTTGCCTAAAACCCATTTTCCTGGTGAACCGTAGCCTGTAAGTAACAGGCTTCTGGCACACTGCCCTTTCACGCCTCTCCGCAGGCGTGGTTTAGTCAAAAGATGCTTGCACGTGGTTGGAGCAACCTCATATGAATGACATGACACTTCGACCACTCACGTTGAAGCTTTGTGACGTTGGACGTATCGTCACATAAGCGCCGCCAGGTCGGGAACCAAAACGGAAGCGTCATACCCACTGAAATCCCTCCCTACGATCCTGATTCGTCGCGCTGCCCCGGTTATTTCGAAAACGAAGGAGGAGAGCGAATCACTGGTGTACCAGAAGCCTGTTACTTACAGGCTACGGTTCACCAGGAAAAAACCCATGACACTCGCAGTGAAGCCTCAGTCGCGCGCTCTTGCTGGGTTGCTGACCTGACTATCACAGTTCGTGACGCTTGATATGAACCTTGCATTTGATTTATTTTTCTGGTTCTCATCTCGCTGTTTTGGGGATAGCTCTGTTCGAAGTGCCCATGCTTTGTTTCATAGTGCCGCTTAACGTTTCCACTTTTTATGACTGCAACCGTCTCATTGCAGATTAGACACATTGGTTTTGTGCTCCCTGCAGGCAGCACAAAAGCATATTTGTCTGTCCACTCCGCCTTAAACTCTCGGTTTTCTGAATCAATTTTTCGTTTCTTATCGAGTTTGGAGCACGCCATGTTTAAAACTGTTTGCTGAAAACTGATAACTAGTCTAAATCACTGATAGGAAAAAAAGACGTGCACCCGGCAATATGGTTGCCATAGTGATGATAAACAACCTTATTTTTTGAGATCGTGGGAAAATATGAAGATGAAGGCTAGATACAACATGACAAATAATTACGCCTGAAACACTTTGAAAGTATGATAACGTCAGACTGGGCTTAATCACGGGGAGGGGGAAATGCATGGATTGGGGAATGCAGGGTTGAGAGTCTTATTGTAGCTTTATGGGTAGCAGTATGTGGTGTTTTTCTGCTTTATTAGTATTGTATTGTACCGTGTGGTTTCTCATATATACATGTGTGTTTGCTGTGCTTGGTGTTACTGTTATGCTTATGACATGCCGTGATTACTACTCATTGCCCTAAAACCCCATCACTGACTTTGTCCTATCCTGTGTGAGCCACTTCTGACCTCCCAGCTGAAAGCCATTATTCATTTACAAACCCGGCCCCTGGGACTAATCAACGGGGATATTTAAGCTGACTGCTCCTAGAGAACGGGAGCCTCGCACTGCTACACAACGGGGGAGGCGACGTGTAGCCTGCCATCGGAGCCGTGACAAACCGGGGACGAACGAACTTTCAACGCTCACAATCCAGCTCGTAAAGGAACGTAAGCCCCTCTGTGTGTGTGAGTGTGCGTGTGTGCTGAGTGTACGCGAGTGCAGTGGACGTGCTAGCCGCCTTATAGCTTGTGTTGTTTCCTATCCGAATCCAGACGAAAAGGTTTCGTGGTGTTTTCCCGACGAGGAACGGATCAAGACGATTGACTAATCAACGCTCTCTAGCTGCTTGTAAAGGAAAGTGAGCCCTCCTAGTGTGCGTGAGTTTGGCGATATTGTATCCTCTCTGTGGTCCCTGACTGCTCTGCTTGCTCTTCTGCCTGCAGCATTGTTGTGCTGGATCGGCGTAGCCGCTACTTCCGGGTTGAGAGAGGAGACGTGTCAGAGGGCACGTTCGAGTGCTTTCATGGGACTTTAGTTGGACTTGGCTTAGGCATACAGTACATGGAATGGACTTTACTTACTATATGGCTATTTATTGCTATTTGTTATGATGTTTAATATTTATTCTGTGATGTAAAAATAAAGTGTACATTTATATTATTATTTCTGTCTGGCTGTGTTTTCTGTGCCTTGGCATCTGAACTGAGGGGACGTAGAGGGGGCGCTGTTGCCACTGTGTGAGTTAAGATTGACAGGCCCTATTTTGTGGCGTAGTCAGGCAGGATGCCAAGTGACACAGAAACCAGTCCACGCAGAGAAGCTGTAGACATGCGGCTAACATCATCAACAATTCCCATGCAGGTTAGTGGGGCTACGGGTAACCAGCCATCGGGTTCGGGAAGCCTTCCGGCCCCCTTACCAGGACCAACCCCCTTAATGATGCCATGGTTTTTCAGCGCACCGTGGGTCCCGAAATTCAATGGAGAGCGGCGAAAGTTCAGAGAATGGAAACATCAGTTGGAAGCAATGCTGAGGGCCCAACCAATGACAAATGATCAACAAGCAGACTTCGTTTTTAGTGCCCTGGAGGGGGAAGCACGCAGAGAAGTGGCCCTACTAGATGAGACTCAGCGGAATAGTGGCAGGAGGATCCTATCTGCATTGGAGGCTGTTTATGGAGAGTCCACTAGCAGTGCCAGGATTCGGGCAGCTTTCTTCAAATGCCACCAATCTCCAGAAGAGAGCATAGGGGCATTCCTTTTGCGGTTGCGTGAATGTCATGCACAGTGGCGCCAAGCTGAACCACACGCGGCGGGAGGAGAAGATGACCTCCTTCTGGACCAGTTCGTCATGGCATTGAGGGATGGCCCTGTGAGGATGGAGTTGCAACGACACTTGCGGCGCCAACCACATCAAAGCTTTAAAGTGATTGCAGCAGAAGCTAGAGCCCTGGAGGAAGAATTGGGTGAGTCTTCAGATATGGTGACTGCAAATGTGGTGCAACTTAATTCTGTTTCCTCAGGTGCGGCCAGCAACCGACCAAAGAGGGAGGAGAGATCGATGGACGAATGGAGAGAGAGTCTACGGCGAGAGCTACAACAGACGGTAGCAGACCAGGTCAAGGCTTTGGGGACCCAGCTGTTGGAGGAACTGCGCCGTCAACCAACACCAGGCCTTATGACCACTGCCACGAGTGAGCACTCTCAACCCAGGTCAGTGCACGAGTCCACAACTGTGTCTACAGGGGATGGGCCATCCAGAGGACCACCCGCCTACCGCTGGGACGAACAGGGACGCCCCATTTGCCTGGACTGTGGGTAGCAGGGCACATGCAACGCCACTGCCCTCAGCGCCAGCGTCAGCGTCAGCCGGGTTTTCAGAACCCCCTGCCGCCAAGGGCCGGGCGGTGGGGGCGATGATGGCCCCTGCAACTACCCCTGGGAAGCCTGCCCTGGTCGGTGAGTGCCCTGGTGTCGAAATTGAAGTTAATGGCCAACTAATTAACTGTCTCCTCGATACAGGGTCACAAGTTACCTTATTCAGCGAGAGCTTGTTTAAGCAGCGACTGGGGCACACTCCAATTCACACCACGGAGGAGGCAGAATGGCTGAGGTTGAAGGCGGCGAATGGGTTGCAGATACCCTACATTGGATATGCTTTACTTGATTTTAAGGTAGGGGGTATTGTGATCCCTCAAAAAGGTGTTGTAATTGTCCAAGATGAGTGTTTAGGGGCTGAGCGCGCTATTCTTGGGATGAATGTCATCACGAGTGTTGGCAGGAACTCATGAGTGGCACTCACCCTGGAGAGGCTGTGTTCCGGATCCAAATGTCTCCCACTGCAGGAAAGGAGTGGGAAAAGGCTTTTGCTGTGTGCAGAAGAGCGGCTAGCGAAGTTCCATCTCCACCGTTCCAAGGCACAGTCAAGCTCCCAAAGCGAGGCCCACAGATCATTCCGGCAGAGGCAGAAGTGCTAGTATGGGGGCACGTGGTGGGAGGGCCCATCCCTGCGGACTGCTTGCTGCTGGTGGAGCCCCTGCCTGAACATGGAGAGGAGTGGCAAGTGGCTCGGGCTTTGGTCCTCAGCAGTGGAGGGCAGGTCCCGATCTGGCTCTGCAACCCTAATCCCTATGCCATTGGGATACCGCCACGCACCGCCCTGGCAGGACTCTCCGAGGTGTCCGCTACAGAAGTTCTAGGGCAACAGGAGCTGTCACTGAAACCTGCGGATTCAGAGACCATTGAGGTGACGGTAGGGAAAGTCTCCACAGGCCCAGAAGACCCGCACCCGGTCCTCTCCATTCAAGGTGATGGCCTTACTGTTGGTTTCCAAAGGGCGAAAACTCGGCGGACTTCGCCAGGCGAATCTTCGCTGGGGGGTGTGTACCAAGCAGAGGTCGTAGCAGGGTGTCTGGGTCGGTTGTGCCGGGTTGCTCACATTAACCTAGCAGCTAAACTTAACCAGGAGTTGGAATTGGGATTTACAGCGGTTTATTTGCCCCTATTATGTTCGTGTAACACATGCAAATGTTCGTTTTGGTTTTATTTTATTGTCAACGGTAATTTGTGTCCCACAAGTCAATATTGACATATCAGTGTGCTAACACGGCTAATCGTTAGCTAGTTATTAGCATTGAGCTAACTGAAGTTATTAAGCTCATTTGTAAACCTACAGTGTTCTACCAGCCACGATAGCACTCATATACAATATTAAACACAATCGGGGACGAGACAGAAACTATGGCCCAAGGATCCTTAAATCAAACAATATATTTTTCATATAACGAAGTCATGGATGCCGCCATGTTGTCTGCAAAATTTTGTACTCCCGCCCTTGTCTTGTCACGTAACGTTTCAAATGAACTTGATTGGTTATCGCCTGGCGAAATTCTGCCAAAAGTTAAACATCTCTCAACTTTTTTCGCCGGTCTTGGCGAATTCGCCATTCGCAGGGCGAAATTCGCCTCCCATTCATTTCAATGGGAAGTAGGCGAAAATTTCGCCCTGTGGAAACACGCCGTTACCCCTGCACAGCAGCATCAGCTGACAGCCATGTTGGAACGTTGGAAGCTGGTATTCGCGGCCCATGACGAAGATTTTGGGCGCACGGGGGTAGTGCAGCACCAGATCCACACTGGAGGGGCACCTCCGAGCCGGGAAAGATATCGACCGGTTCCCCCCAGTTTATACCCTGAACTCCGGAGTCTCCTCAAGGGTATGCTTGACACCGGGGTGATTCGAGAGAGTGCCAGCCCGTGGGCCACACCCATTGTGTTGGTCAGGAAGAAGGATGGGTCATGGCGTTTCTGCGTTGACTATCGCAAGTTGAACGCCGTGACCCACCGGGACGCCTATCCACTCCCCCGAATCGAAGAATCCCTGACTGGCTTGCAGAAGGCCCAGTGGTTTTCCACCCTGGACCTGGCCAGTGGTTACTGGCAGGTCGAGATGGATCCGGGTGATCGGGAGAAGACCGCCTTCACCACGCCAATGGGACTCTACGAACCCGAACGCATGCCGTTCGAATTATGCAATGCACCAGCAACTTTCCAGCGGCTGATGCAGCGCTGTTTGGGGAGCATGGTAAACGACTCATTGTTGATTTATTTAGATGATGTGATCGTGTACTCCCCAGACTTCCAAACACACATGCAGGACTTAGAAAGAGTCTTCAGTCGACTGATGGAGATGGGCCTGAAACTGCAACCGAAGAAGTGCGCGTTGTTCCAGCGGAAGGCGGTGTACCTAGGGCACGTTGTTAGCCAGGATGGAGTGGCGGCCGACCCGGCGAAGGTGGCAGTAGTGCAGCAATGGGAAGCTCCTCGTACAGTGCGGCAAGTGCGGTCCTTTCTTGGCTTTGTAGGATACTACCGCCGTTTTGTTAAAGACTTTTCTAAAGTAGCGCGGCCATTACATCAACTGCTGCAATGAAGTTCCCATGGCAGCAAGAACGCTTCGATTAACTGGACTGAGGAATGCGAACAGGCCTTTAGGAAGTTGAAGGATGCCTTGGTGAGTTCCCCCATCCTCACTTTTGCTGATTTTAACCTTCCTTTTCGTTTATACACAGATGCCAGCCTGGAGGGATTGGGAGCGGTTCTAGCACAGGTCCAGGAGGGCCAGGAGAAAGTGGTCGCCTATGCTAGCCGTAGCCTCCAAGCAGTGGAAAAGAACGATCAAAATTGTAGTTCCTTTAAATTGGAACTTTTGGCCATGAAATGGGCCATTACCGAAAAATTTAAAGATTACCTCTGGGGTATGGAGATAGAGGTTTTCACGGATAACAATCCCCTAGTACACCTGGAGTCTGCACGGTTAGGAGCAGTAGAGCAACGCTGGGTTGCCCAGTTAGCTAATTTTAACTATACTATCAAGTATCGACCTGGGCGTACCAACATTAATGCTGACATTCTCTCTCGCCTGCCAGGGGAACAACCAGTGGTGGCAATGGTACAAGCTGCTGCAGGAGAGGCGGAGGAACAGACAGCTGGGGAAACCAGCGGTTGGAGAGAACGCCAGCAGCATGACCCAGATCTGCGTCAGCTAACCAGGTGGCTGGAGCAACACCGCAAGCCCTCCCCCCAAGACCTGCAGGGTGAAGGGCAAAAATGGCTCCGAAGGTGGGTGCGTGAGTGGGATCGCTTGGAAGTTCAAGGAGGAGTTCTGCGGCGTCGCCACCAAGAGCCTGGAACTGGGCTGGTCTACCATCAATTACTGGTGCCTCGGGAGGAGGCCCGACCTCTCTGGGAAGAATTTCACCAGCAGGCTGGCCACCTGAACCATGAGAAGGTTACGGCCACCCTGAGGAAGAGGTTCTTCTGGCCTGGGATGGCAAATGATGGAGGGACTTGGGGTGCTGAGTGCCCCCAATGTCTCCTTAATAAGACAGGACCGGAGGTAAGGGCACCTATGGTGCCCATCCATACCAGTTTCCCTTTTCAGATTGTAGGCATTGACTACCTCTCACTGAATCGGCCGGGCGATGCCTATCCATACATTTTAGTTATGACTGACCTTTTCTCCAAATATGCCGTTGCTGTTCCTACCTGGGACCAGTCAGCCGCCACCACTGCCAAAGCAGTCTGGACCCACCTCTTCCAGGTGTTTGGATGTCCTGAGAGGATTCATTCGGATAGGGGGCTGCATTTGAGTCTGCACTTTTTCAACAACTATGCCAGCTGTATGGGGTCTCCCGAAGTCGCACCACCCCTTATCACCCGCAGGGGAATGGTGACTGCGAACGTTTTAACCAGACCCTGTTGGGCATGCTGGGCACCTTGACAGAGGAGGAGAAGAGCCATTGGCCTACCAAATTGCCTGCGTTACTACAAGCATACAACAACACAGTTCATAGTACCACGGGATTGACAACCCCACTTCATGGTATTCGGACGTCACGCCAGACTACCGATGGACTGGATACAAGATGTCCCCAGCAACACCCAAGTCCACTCCCTTAATGGTTGGGTAAGACATCACCACTCTACCCTGAGTCAAGCCTGGACCTTAGCCAGGAACCGTACGCAAGGCCAGCAAGAGAGGGATCAGGAACGACGCAAGCAGCGGGGCAAGGCCATAGATCTCCTCCCTGGAGAGCGGGTACTGCTGAGACATTTCCGTCGCCGAGGACAAGGGAAATTGGCGACGAGGTGGCTCCCGACCCCATTTGTTGTGGATCACCGAGTGAAACCAGATGGCCCAGTCTACGTCATCCGACCTGAAGGTAAGGAGGGCCCTACCAGAACTGCCCATCGTAATAACCTCCGTACGTGTCCTGTGTCCATTTGTTCTGAACAGGAGAACTCTCTCGAGGCCCCCGCAGAAGATCGAGTGGACTCTGGAACGCAGGACTGCTACTGGCCTCTCATCTTCTATGGCCGCCAGAACCGGACCAATGGAATGCCAGTGCCACCAGGCAGTCGGCCCCCTGGGGTGCAGACGGAGACGGAAGCGATGGCCCCTAGACTCCCCAGCCCACAACCCCCTGTGATGGATGAGGAGGTGCAGTTGGGGGCGGAGGCATCCCAGGACCCGGTGGAGTTACCCCAATCCCGTAGGTCAGAACTTAGCAATAAAGGGGTCCAGCCGATCAGGTATAGTCCGGGGTAGTCGGGACGACTACAGAAACAGCCGGGGGGTAAATGTCAGACTGGGCTTAATCACAGGGAGGGGGAAATGCATGGATTGGGGAATGCAGGGTTGAGAGTCTTATTGTAGCTTTATGGGTAGCAGTATGTGGTGTTTTTCTGCTTTATTAGTATTGTATTGTACCGTGTGGTTTCTCATATATACATGTGTGTTTGCTGTGCTTGGTGTTACTGTTATGCTTATGACATGCCGTGATTACTACTCATTGCCCTAAAACCCCATCACTGACTTTGTCCTATCCTGTGTGAGCCACTTCTGACCTCCCAGCTGAAAGCCATTATTCATTTACAAACCCGGCCCCTGGGACTAATCAACGGGGATATTTAAGCTGACTGCTCCTAGAGAACGGGAGCCTCGCACTGCTACACAACGGGGGGAAGCGACGTGTAGCCTGCCATCGGAGCCGTGACGAACCGGGGACGAACGAACTTTCAACGCTCACAATCCAGCTCGTAAAGGAACGTAAGCCCCCCTGTGTGTGTGAGTGTGCGTGTGTGTGCTGAGTGTACGCGAGTGCAGTGGACGTGCTAGCCGCCTTATAGCTTGTGTTGTTTCCTATCCGAATCCAGACGAAAAGGTTTTGTGGTGTTTTCCCGACGAGGAACGGATCAAGACAATTGACTAATCAACGCTCTCTAGCTGCTTGTAAAGGAAAGTGAGCCCTCCTAGTGTGCGTGAGTTTGGCGATATTGTATCCTCTCTGTGGTTCCTGACTGCTCTGCTTGCTCTTCTGCCTGCAGCGTTGTTGTGCTGGATCGGCATAGCCGCTACTTCCGGGTTGAGAGAGGAGACGTGTCAGAGGGCACGTTCGAGTGCGTCTGGGAGCGGCGCAGGCGTCAGGCTTGGTTCTTCCTCCTTCAAATGAACTGTTCACTGCTCATGTCTTTCATGGGACTTTAGTTGGACTTGGCTTAGGCATACAGTACATGGAATGGACTTTACTTACTATATGGTTATTTATTGCTATTTTTTATGATGTTTAATATTTATTCTGTGATGTAAAAAATAAAGTGTACATTTATATTATTATTTCTGTCTGGCTGTGTTTTCTGTGCCTTGGCATCTGAACTGAGGGGACGTAGGGGGGGCGCTGTTGCCACTGTGGGAGTTAAGATTGACAATAATAATAATAATAATAATAATAATAATAATAAAAAAAATAAATAAATCTTTAAGACAGCTTTGGTCTCGGTCCGGATGACCATGCGTTTGGGTCCGCATCCGGACCGAGATCCGCCAGTTGAGTACCCCTGGTCTACACCCTCCAATTGAGAAGGGGTGTAGCCCGCAATGCTGCCAGATGACTCGGATGTTTTCCAGCCCAAACCCTCTCAACAACAGCCAGAATGGTATTGGACGGTTTTAAGACCATTCTGGCTGTTGTTGAGAGGGTTTTGGGCTGGAAAACATCCGAGTCATCTGACCACGGTATTATGACCCGGCAGCATAGCCTACCATGCTGCAATGGGAAAGGATCTATTATCTTTCACACTCATTGTCGTCACACACATGCACTCTTCACCCAACTCATGCTCTCTTTCTCCGTCACACTATCACTCTTTCTCTCTCAGACACACACTCATACTTTCTCACACATACACATTCTCTCTCACACACATAGTAATGGGACAGGGCCTATCACTTCCCCTCGATTTTGTCCCTAACACTCGGTTTGCGTGTTCACGTGTAAGTGTACGGTGTCCCAAACTTTCAGGGCCGAGGGATAGTGGCTTTCAGCCCTTCAAATCGCCCCTTCAAACGGTGGGAGGTCGGGTGCAGACTTCGAACGAAGTGAAGTTGAAGTGAAGATGAAATTACCCACGATTCTCTGCGAACTAAATCAGCTAAACAAAAAGATTGAGTGTCGGTACCCGATCTGTGTCCGAATGCACAAGCTGTGTCCCGTTCTCTCAGCTCTGGATAAGAACTTAAAGGGGAGGTTCGGTTTTTAACACATTTAGCCCCTTTTCTAGAGTGTCTAGGGTGCAATAGAATGATTGACACCAAAATTTGGATGATTGGTCCTGTCTCGAGTATTCGGCTATTTCAGAACCCCCCCTTCCTGCTTCAGACAGGCTAGCTTTAGACCCCGTTTACACAAACAAAGATAACCATAAAGACGCACATGTTTCTCTGCGGTTGCACCTCTCTGTTACACTTATCCGAAGGTGAAGACGGAGAATCTCACGAACTCCGGGCAAGGTGGAGATGTCGGAGAACCCCGTCTTCAGACATGTGTGTAACCAGAGACACTTATATGGTGTAACTACCCATAACCGGAGCTCTAGCACCAAAGACAGTTGGAGCAAACGAGAAGCACCTACTTTCGGTAGTAGATTTTCACAAGGGGCACCACCTGGTTTTCAATGATGTCAGGACTTTTACCAATAAATCGTCTTTTTGGAGTTATCCGTTTTTTTTGGCATCTATCTCTCATATTCTGTAAGTGTTTAACATGATTTCAAGACTAATGTTGCAAACTGTTACTGTTGGTGTAGCAAGGTGAGGTATGGGGCTAGGCTAACAAGCCAAGACCCTGTAGCCAGACTACGCCACCCGGGAGCCTAATACTCCAGGGAATCTAAGATGTGATATATATATATATATATATATATATATATATATATATATATATATTTTTTAATACAACCAGATCTTTGCAGGTTCGAATTAAGTACAGTGAGACATGAATTCCACAAAAATAAAGTTTATTAACTTAAATGAGGAAAATAAAGCTGGCAGTCATACAACACAGACAAGGGGTTAGAAAAAGGAATCTATTTATTACACAAAAGGACAACAGCAGAATGAGGCAGGAGAAATGGCAGGCTAACTGAAAGGAGCCGAGTACACACAATGCACATGCAAGCATGCAGGGGTTAGAACACATTAAGCTAGCACACAGCAAAACCACACCAAAAGAGAGCAAGCGATACTCAAAATACATAGCGACCCACAGCTGCCTAGCCAGCCCAAAGCCACCACTGGTAGGGGAGACCGAAGAAAAAAGAAAATAAGGAAAACAGAACTAGACAGAGACAAGTAACAGAAACTTAAATGAAACAATACAAAAGCAAAACAAGACAAGACAAGACAGCAGCTCGACCTGCATCATCGGCAGCAGTTCTGGACCATGCTACCTACAGAAAAACACACAAAACATTAGGCCAGGAGAGGCTAATTGTTAGCGGCAAAGGTGTAAACTACCTACCCCAACTGAAGTAGGCCCACAATAGGGACTTCAACCTGGCAGCAGAAACGGCACAAACTACATGGAAAAAGAACAATAATCAACAAAGGCACAAAACAACTAATAAATAGGCTACATGATCGGGCTGTAACATACCTGACTGTAGGCCAACACCCGCCCCAACCAGCAGAGCTTCCAGTGTGACCCACAGCCAGCCATATTAAATAGAGCTCCTCTACTCCCTGATGGAATAATTGGACTGCCCGTTAACGAGGGGGTGGGGCAATGGGAGAGGGTGAAAGCCATGAGCAGGTAGACAGAGTCACCCTGCTACATTGGCATAACTATCAGATGAAGCTGCCAGGCAGTAAATAGCCTACTAAAATTTCAAGTTGTTAGCGAGCTAATGCTAGCGATCTAGCTAACGTAATGTTTTACATTTATATTTGAGATGTAATTTATTGACAGCCTGCGGGTATCATTACTGAGTTCATTTTAAGTGGACAGAGCAAACGTGAACATAGTTTACAGCAATATGTGAGGTTTGAGCAAAGTCCAAAACGACTAGCTTATAGTTAGCATATAGCTATGTCGTCATGGTAACTGCCAAACAAACCCTCTCTGTCTAAAGCTAAAAAGCACACTTGGTTCATACAACATTGTTTTGCAGAGGAGCGATTGAATTGTCATTTGTTGGTTTCATTAACACTTTGAATGCCAGAAACGTAATATGCCGTTATTACTTGTCATGCGTTGAGTGCCAAAAACGTAATGTTACGTTTTTGCCTTTTTTTAATTTACGAAAATAGAAACCCTCACACAGGTTATATATGATTTTTGGAACTCTGTGATAAATAGAACTGAAATAAATTACGATCGGAAACTCATAAAAACTCACGATCTGCACATTTTGTCTGGACATTTTCACATCACAAGGCAGCATTTGATTACTATTGCAGCATTTGTGTCAAATAATGCACGTCATGTCATGTTGTCCTTTCGCGGGTTCATCACTAGATGGCAGTCTCAGGGCCGAGTGGAGTGAGTGACAGGCCGCGACGCGCATGCAAGAAGCCTTGTCAGAGTGCCCAATATGTCGGTGATATCTCCTTTTCTAGAAAAAAAACAAGGATTTTGATGAAAACTACCCACTGTTTAGCTTGGGATTTCTCAGGAACGGAGGCATGTAGAAATAAACGGTTTTCACCCACTGAGAGCTCAGAGTCTTACCTTTCAAATGACCCATAGTATGTGTCCATAGCTATAACACAGAATACGCTGTGGCTCTATAAAAATAGGCAACAGTGGCCTGGATTGCTGGCACTCTGGGCCAAAGCTTGTTAAAAACACCTGGCATTCAAACTGTTAATGATCTCAGACAATATTATGGCACACATACATTATATCAATTTCCTAAGGGAAAATGTTAATGATGTGACGTAATGTGAGCCTGCTGCTAATGCAGACCGAAACACTTCACGTTTGTGGCCATCTGCTACGATGTTGCTCCCTTGAAAGATCTTTGATAAAAGTGTGACGTGGTGGTTAATTGTCACCGCCTTTCTTAGCCGTTTTTGATGTTTGTGTAAATGCGATTGTTTTCTTACTCGGGGGAGGGGAATATACCCGGTTTCTTGAAGACCCGGGAAAGTGTAAACTAAGCCTAAATACCTTATTTAGTATGGAGCCTACCACTTTTGACGTGCGGTTCACTGGTTGGTCGCGAGCGTAGACGTAAGCATGAAACACCGGAAATGGCCGATAATAGGTGCTATTCACCTTTTTCACCTGGCCGCCATATTCCGTACGAAAACGAGGCTCGGGTGCTAATCTAGAGGAAGTGCCGACAAAACGTTAATTTATTTCAATTCAATTTTATTTGTAGAGTGCTCAAATACAGTGCATTGTCTCGCCGCGCTTTACAGATAGTAGCCTACAGGAAGCATCCATGAGAAACAGGGGCAAGGAAAAACTCCCTTGACTTTATGAATAATAATTAATAATTATTAAAATAAAAACTTTAATGACGTTGCTTTCCACATGCGAGGTAAACTCCATGTCATATAGCCTGACACGTCAGACTATATCATAAGAATGTATAGTCTGAAGACCACTGATAGACTGTACCTCAATGGAGGGGCGGGTAATTGCGTTGTCTTTCAAACTGCCTCTCCACGTAATAGGCTAGCGTTCCGGCCAGTGGTACCAGCTGGTATATCAAACTTTTCCCGTAGCCCGTCGGTAACACGGCAAAGACATCTTTTTCAGAACGAAAAACTTCAGTGCACTTTCTTGTTTCACTTTCAAAGAAAATGACAAGTGCAATTCGTCCAAAACTAAAGCCAAAGACAATTCCGCTCTGGTTTGAGCAGGGCTGTCGTCATCGTACAAAGCCCGCCTTACGATTTCCTGTACACATACCGCGCTGTGATTGGTTATCCGCCTCCAGAGGAAGGCTAAAACGGGTTTCTATCAGTGGCCTCTAGACGTACCTCTGTGCAAATTCAAATTTGCTACCACTAGGGGTACGTCTAGAGTCTAGGCTACATGTCTTATGCAACTTGCGGCAAATCCATAACGCGCACCGACACGTTATAGCAAACAATACCGTTTTTTAAAAGGAGAATTAACATTAATCTCTCACTTCCATCTGCATTCCACGTGTTGATGTTTGTGTCGCATGACAAATGACGCAAGTGACACTGTGAAATTTTATCTCATGTGGAAAAGCTGTTCAGATCGCAGCATATCCGATATGTATCGCAATTGACACCGCATGGGTATGTAAGGCGTAACAGATTCGGAAAAATACTAACGGTTTTTCGCTGTTCAGACCACCTGAAATCAATTCTAGATACAATCTGGATATGCAAACAATCGGATTTGGGATGCCAATCTGAAAGAGGCCAAAGAGGTGATGGAAAGGAGTTGGTATATATCCTTTGATTGTGTTCATCTGCGATCCCTGCAATACTGCCCACCTGCCCTTAGCCCTCAGATTGATTTGAGGGAAGATGTGCTGAGTGAAATTGTGAGTAGCAGGTGGTGGTTCAGCCAGGAGAGAAAAAGAACATGCCTTTCAAGAAAAAAGGCAGCACAGGCTGATGGAATTCCTCTCAGTGTCGAGATTGAGGTGGGAAGCTCATCCTCAGTAAGATATGTTTCCATTCATGATGAGAATCTTCCGTATTTCAATAAGTTTGGGAGAGTAAAGTGAAGTATGACACGGTTATAAGTTTGGGAGAGTAATGTGAAGTAAAGTGAAGTATGACACGGTTAACAACACCTGGCATTACCATTGTGTCAAGTCCAAGCAATCCTGCATTGACAAAGCCATTGCTAAATGGCACCTTTTCCAGACTAGGAAGGAGCTCTTCACGGGAGAAGAGAGTGAGGACAGTCAAGAAATTGAGGATTCTGAAGACCGGGTGGGACAAGTTCCCTCAGGATATTTGCTGTATCCCCCCAGAGATAAAGACTTGAAGAGAATGATGACATACATTCACCGCAAGAAAAGGCTTCCAGTAGACTTGCCTGAAAAAGTGCATGGGTTGGAAAGTGAGACCGGTTTGCCAAGATGACTGATGCCTAAAGAGTGCGTTTGTCCAGAATGTGCTGGGGACCTCGGTGAACCCTTTACAATCAGTACATCAACAAAAAATATCACTCTGAAGGGAGTTATTGAGGGTAAGTGCCACAATTAAACTTAAATTGACTGTTATGATTCTTTTTTTCATGTTGTAAATACCACCACTATTGTATAATGTGTATGTCCTTGATTGTAAGTCGCTTTGGGTAAAAGCGTCTGGCAAGTGTAATGTAACTACATACCCCGATCTACGCGTGTATTTCAGGTGTGACCACACTGGGGAAACAATGTAGGGCATGTTCAATGGTCATGCGGTACCAGGAGTGGGAGGAGCGCTTGCACAATTTCAACGACAAAGTCATTCTAACCCTCCATTTTTGCTTATATCTTCGAAACGGTCTTCAGGTAGATGTCAATTATGTGAAATAGTTATAAACGTGATCATACTGCATGTTAAAGGTGTTCAATAAACATTCAATATCTTTCTGCACTGCTGGTCACCAATTCAGCAATTACAATTTGCATGCAGACTGCAAGCTGACAGTCATGACATAAGGCCAGAAAATATTCCATTTGCACACTATGAAATTACTAATTTGTAATGTTTTATTCCAGACTCACACAGGTCTTGGTCGAGCCATTGAGACCTGGGAGCTGACTTCTGGACAGAAGTACCCAAACCCAAACAGCATCATACATATCTGCACTTTGAAGCCGTCACTGAACACGTCTACAATTTCGCATGTGTCCGCTGCGGATACCACCCCCCTGTGGTGGTAATGGATCTTCATAAGAGCTGTGTCTTTGGCTTGGCAGGTACAATACGACTAAAGGTGACAGAAGATTTGCCCTGCGTGTCATGCTAAATTGTTTGAGTATTGCTGTAATATGCTGCTAAAGCTCTGAATGCATAGTGTGTTTAATCTGATGGCCTATTAAGGTTTGTGATGGAATGGCCAAAGAAAAAGATTGCCTGTAAGAACTTAAGCCAGAGAAGTAAAGAAGTGCTTTTACAGTTTTTTTTTTTTTTTTCCCCAGTGGCTTCATTTGTGCAGTATTTTGGAGGACAGTGTCTTTTAACTGCAAATACGAAACCTGACAAGGGATTTCTGTGTTTGCGTTATTTAACTGTGTATAGAGTTTTGCAAAAAGTGTGAAGTAGTCATAGGGAGCCACGCCCTCTTCCGCATTAGCCTACAGACCTATCGAACCTATTAAAATGAATGAACAGATACATATAACTTCTGGTCAGATTTGGTATGCGTAGTGGGTTTCACATATAATGTTTATAATGTTTAAACTTACATTTTGAGCTTCACAAATGTAAAAAATAAATTGATTGTAGACGAACTTCAAAAGTTACGTTACATAAAACAACAAACATAGTCTTG
>JAODXP020001045.1:0-21166 GCA_027497455.2 Sardinella longiceps | reverse complement strand
AGCTCATTTGTATTCAATATTACTGTAAAGTAAAGAGCATAGTTGACTTACATTGGGTTTGTGAATTCTGGATGCTCATGAGACACAGAAAGATACAAAGAACTCTTGACATTTTAACGTACTGTCAAGTTCTCCAGTGCTGATAAACTGTGTGACCCAGCTTACTGGAGCAAACTTTTGTCTGAGGACTGAACACTGAGTAACACCCAATGGGAAAGCTAGTTTCAATTTTACTCTTCAGTATCTAGGCAAAATCTCAGGTCTTAGGTCAGCTCTTGATATCTTTTCTGTCTTACTATAATACATAATATCTTTGTTTTTCTTGGAAGACAGTTTTCTTTTAAATTACAAACATTTAGAATGGCTATGGGCAGGATGATAGCCCTTCTATCACACACTTGCTGCTTTTGCAGTTTCATTGTGTGGTCTAATGCATCTCTCACCACCGATGTGATTTAACATCTGATCCTGATTTCTCTCTTCACCTACAGTATACTCTTGTTATTGTACATACATATCATGATCACTTTATGGTTCAATACATTACTTACATACGGCACCTTCTAAATAATGGATTTGATATTTAACCAAATCAATACTGAAAATCAGGATTCAAAAATTTCACCCACCCACTTCAAATCAGCGATTTGGATCTGAATCTGCCTAGGAAATTATGACAAAAGAGCTCCCGAGCAGCTGATTGGGTGGAGTCAGGATACAGTAAGTGTATGTGAACGCAAATGTAAAGCAGTCAGCTCAAAGAGGACACAAGATGCCGCATCCACGATTAGTCTGTTCCCTTGGGCTGGTTTTATTCTGTATTATCTCTGGAACAGGTAAGGCTCTGTATTTTATTCAGCACTGTAATCTTCCTATATCACATCTTTCATCAAACAACTTTTTATATAACGTAAACCCCTTCTTTTATTGCTAGATGGATATTACTACTACAGGTGGATGCAGTGTTACTCTAACTCAAGGATCTCAGTGATATGGTCTACATTGATGCATACATATTTCAATAAGATCAAATTCACAGCCTTCAACAGCACTGTTGGTAAATATATTGGATACTCTGAGTATGGAATCAGGAATGCTGAGTTTTGGAACAATGACACAGCACAACTCAATAGTGAGCGGGCTGATGTGGAGGGATACTGCAAGAACAATGCTAATGGTTACCTGATTGCTGTGCTGGGCAAGACAGGTAAGCAACATAATTTGGCTTTGGCTATTTCTCTTCTACTTTCATTTTGCAGTTAAATTGTCTTTATCTAGAAAAGCATGTATTTCTGATTTCTATGGAAACCCAAATCTGCCACATAGAAAAAAAAGTATGAGATACCATGGACACTGTAGGGTATTGCTTAATATATAGGTGTAGTTAATTTCATTTAACAGTATTGTAAAGTCCTTTTGTACACTTTTGTAGTTGATCCTGTTTTAAGGCTGGGGTTGGTAAGGCCCACCAGTGGCAGACACCCAGCCATGCTGGTGTGCAGCGCATTTGACTTCTACCCAAAGATGATCCAATTGACCTGGTACAGAGATGGCCATGAGATTACCACTGCTGATGTGACATCCACTGAGGAGCTGTCAAATGCAGACTGGTATTACCAGATCCACTCCCATCTGGAGTTCACTCCCAAAGCTGGAGAGAAGATCTCCTGTGTGGTGGAGCATGATAGCCTCAAGGAGCCAAAGGAAATGGTCTGGGGTGAGAGCATCATTCATGTGCTTAAAAGTCAACTTTTCTCTTTTCTCCACTTCTTTAGGCCTTTCTGCCTTGTAAAAATGGCAAACTGATAGGTTAATGACAGTTATAATCTTGTATCCTATCAGACTCGTCCATGCCAGAACCTGAGAGGAATAAGGTGGCCATTGGTGCTGCTGGACTGGTGCTGGGACTGGTGGTCTGTGCTGCTGGACTGCTCTACTACAGGAAGAAGTCTCAAGGTTAGTAGAAACATATTATGTGATATGAGTAACTTTACCACCATCAATATGCCCACCGTCTATACTGTGTATTACTTATAATAATCTAGTAGCCATTTAATCTGATGTATGTAATATAATACAGCCAAAATGTAATAATATCACATTTTGAGGGGTACTCACTTAGTAATTTCTCAGTTTCATATTGTCCCATTTCTCTCGCCTAAACAGTATAGGCCCTATAGACTTAATATGAGTCTTCTTCATGCCCCATCTGTAATATAGGATGGATCTTGGTTCCCCCGAGATGAGGTCCGAGGGAGTCCCCCACATCACAGCTGATGCTGAGTCTGTGAGGTTGTTTGTCATCTTCTTCATTGGTCACCAGAATCTTTCCCTGTATCCTGACTTCAAGATATAGCCACTGGCATCAGGCTCAATTAATGGCACATTCTAGTTGTGAACACTGTCAGATTCAATCAGATCTATCCACTTGCACATCACATTTGGAATAAGATTTTTGTCTCAGGTAACTAAAACTTTTTACTTTAGTTACAATACAGTTTTTTAATTAACTTTTTTGTGACAAAACTTTTATGTGTCTAAATATAATGATGGCTGTATGTGCTGTATATAGTGGTTTTTTATCATTACTAAACTTCAATTTGGGATGGTGAAAATTTGTGTGTTTGTGTTATGTTGCCTTACTGTATTTCTGCAAATGTAATTACTGCATCTGAAATTAAAATGGTAACACACGCATGGCTTTATTGAGACATTATCATGTACCAGGAAATGCTACTATAAATTATGAAAAGATGCACTGACAAAAGGGCCCCAAAAGAAAAAAAAGATATTAAATGAATGTTTTGTCACTGAAGGTGCGTGTATGCCAGTGTATATGGCAATACATAGAGATAGAGATCACTTGTTTTATCCTGAAAGAAATTAAGGTGTCCAGTACACCACACATGCTACAAGGTTAGTGTGGAAAAAATGCAGAAGGGTAAGATATCCATACTGTATGGGATTGTAAGTGGACATTTGCCTGATGATATTGCTGCAGCCAATAGCCAGGGCCGTCGCAACAGGACTAGCAAACCAGGCAAGTGCCTAAGGACCCAGGCTGAAAGGGGCCCCCAAGATTGACTGTTTGATCATTTTAGTAGTTTAATTGGTGATGTTTTTTCCAACAAAAAATTATTTAAACTGGAGTTAGACAACTGTACAAAATAATTATATTGAAGATACTTGAAGATTATAGCAATGTGACTCATGTATGCATTAGGAGGTGAAGGGCCCCCATGTCCTGTTTGCTTGGGGCCTCCTAAGTACCTTGAAACGGCCCTGCATGGTTGAAATAGTTAGGAAGCAAGTGATATGAGGGCAGTTGAAAGCAATTTACTGATCTTTGTGCATGGTTTGTTTTCTATCCATCTGTCTCTGGAAAATTAAAATTCCCAACTGGTGCTTTGTTTCATTCCTACACTGGTCAGTTGGAGTCACACTTTCTTTGACAGAGTTGTTTGTGAGTTGTCTCCAAGCAATATGGGTAGCCTAAATATCAATCTAAAATTTTAATTTGTCACAAGCAAGGACATCTTTGTCATAGCAAACATGGAAATGAAGGCCTCTTCCTGGAAACAAAAGATGTAATAACATGTATGTCATGCTATTGGTTACTCATGAAAAAGTGCTGGGTACTTTCCAAACAAGTCTGGTTATTTCACTTCTGTGTTTGCGGTGGGGTTTGGTTCTCTGCCTGGCATTGTGGTCTTTGCCAAAATAGTGAAACAGAAACGTGTCTTTTTCCTAAACCAATTGTTTTAGTCAATTTAGGTAAATGGAAAAGCCATACAGTTAAGTGTTTTTCAAAATCTTTTGTTGTGAATTGCTTTCACATTGTTCATGTCAGTGCTCACAACATAATATTATATGTCAGATCTAAGATGGCTCTGCAAAATCTGATGCATTGCATCATATTTCTACTTCACCATAAAACTTGACAACAAGCAAAGTTCTCTTGTGCATTAGCTAGCTAATTGCCCAATGGGAGCACTGAGATTCCAGGTTCTCTTTCTCAGTATCCAATGTCATGTCATGTCATGGTTAGAGAGAGAGCTAGTGTGAATGCATGTGTTATACTGTTTTTTGTGCTGTATTGTCTTTGTTATATGTTCTGAGGACCCCCTCGAAAACTAGATTTTTAATTAATCTCAAGAAATTATCCTCAATACAATAATATACTAGAAAAGCGCTCAGAGAGCGCAGACCTCCACCAAGGCAATGTGGTCACAGACACAATATAAATTCCAGATCATGTTCTGGATCACCAATCGCCACCAAAATCGAATCACTTCTTGCTTGTCCCAATATACACATTGTCCTAAAATTTCATCCAGATCCGTGCAGTACTTTTCGAGTTAACCTGCTGATAGACAGACAAACAGACAGACAGACTGACAAACCAACGCGACCGAAAACATAACGTCCTTGGCGGAAGTAATAATAATGATAAACTTTCAATAATAATAATTATGTACTTGCTACTGGCCTCATATTCAAAGCTCATTTCAGCTCTGGACTGGCTTTGTCAAAACCATTGTATCCATGTCTACTTCACCTATGTCTCCATCTAGGAGTTATGGTGAACAACTGTCTTCACATCTATTTTTCAAAAGGCTATATGTATACTCTTATGATGCTTAAAATCTGAGATGTTAAGACTGCGTGTGTGTGTGTGTTTGTGTGTGTGTGTGTGTGTGTGTGTGTGTGTGTGTGTGCGCATCTCTCTCTCTCTCTCTCTCTCTCTCTCTCTCTCTCTCTGTGTGTGTGTGTGTGTGTGTGTGTCAGAGAATTGACAGTTGTTCCATGCAGGCAAAGTGAGTTATCAAGTCTCATAATCTGGAAAAATGAGTTTGCTCCCTTGACTCATGTGTTTATTTGTTTATATTCTTGTCACAGATTTCTATTCACTTGCTTTGTACATTGAGCTAATAGTCTCATCAGTTTCATCTTCGGCTGTTTCTCTACCACAAACAATAACAGTTTTTGAAACTGCTCCCTTATCTCATCCTTTTCATCCTTTTCTTCTGATCTTTTTCATGACATAATTTTTTTTGGTCGCTTTTCTTAAGCGACCTTACTTACATTTTGTTCCAATGTTGTTTCATTCAGGACATGGCAAACATGGAAATCAAGGCCTGTCCCTGGTAACAAAATATGTAACATCATGTAAGTGATGCTGTCCACTTCTGTGTTTGTGTGGAGATCTGGCACTCTGCCTGGCATTGTGGCCTTTGCCAAAGAGGAAAACAGAAAGTGTGCATTGTCATTTTTATCTAAACTCATCTTCACCTTTTGTACCAGTAGGCTACATAGTGTTGCATGAAGAGTTCAATATAGCAGCTCTGAGCTTGATTTAGTCAAAGTCAAATAGCAAGACCATATAAATAAGTACTTTTCAAGATCTGTATCTTGTTCTTGCTACAGGCCTACTACTCAAAGCACATTTCAGCTGTAAAATGGCTTTGTCAAAACCATTGCCTTGTTCCATGTCCACTTCATATCTTGTCTCCATCTACTGGGAGTTATGGTGAACTAACACTGTTAATTTAGACAACTGTCTTCTATTTGTCAAAAGGCCTCTCTTCAGTTTGATTGTTCCTTAAAAATCTCAGTTATGATACATTTACTGTATACTGGGATCTGTGTGTGTGTGTGTGTGTGTGTGTGTGTGTGTGTGTGTGTGTGTGTGTGTGTGTGTGTCAGAGAGATGACTGCTGTTGAGTGCCCTCTGACTCTGACTCCTCTGTTTTTATTTACAGTATGCCGATACAAGATTCATTTGTAAGCGTCATTGCCTTTATGTGCTGAGTTTAATGAGTTAGGAAAATTAGATACTTTTGTTTTCTAGTCGTTTTGAACACAGATTTGCATTTACTTGCTTTGTGTTTTGAGCTAGAAGAGCATGGCAACATGTGCAGAAGATGAAGTTATAGGAGAGCTGGCGCTTGTTGATTTATATCAGAGGATATCAGGACAATTTTCACATCATGTCCATACCCAATATTTTTCTACAATTATTTATTCTATTTGTGTTTCTGAAACAACTTTCTAAAGCTTTCTTAACACTCCCTTAATCTTATCCCCCCCTGTACAGTATTTATCATTATCATGTTATGATTTTTTTTTCTGATTTTATTGAGAGTACAGTGTCCCTACCTTTCGTCCCTTTTGAGACATTATTCATATTTTATTTTATGTCCTTGGGTAAGTTAAGATATTTATTAAATAAAATGTGTTATTATTATTTCTAAAAATGCTGACCTAATATAAGTATTAGCTGTATTTTAATAGTGACAAGCAAGATCATTATTGCTGTAGCAAACATGGAAATGAAGGCTTCTCCCTAGCAACAAAAGATGCAATAACATGTAAGATATGCTATTGGTCGCCCCCAATAAGTGCAGGGACTTTCCAAACTTCGGTGCTTGTGGTGAGGTTTGGTTCTCTGCTTGGCACTGGGGCCTTTGCCAAAAGAGGGAAACATAAACCTGCATTGTCATTTGATTGTTTTTTTTTCCTAAAGTCATCTTCATCTTCATACCCATAGGCCTACATTGTTTAGCGATAAGAGTAAAATTCCCATAGAGAAGCGAATAGCAGTTTCCACATCTCTGATGTTAGAGCTCACAATATAATGTTATTATTTACCTGACACATTTGGGACCCTATTTAAATGATTGATGAAGAAAAGTTTGTCAACAAAGTTCTCATGCATCTGCTAGGTATGTGGGTGCATTGAGACTTGTTCTGCATGTCCCTGCTACCACAGTAATACACCAGTAGGCCTATAGCACATGTAGCTCTGAGCTGGCTTTATCAAAACCATACATTGGATCATATTAAGTCCACTTTACCATAAACCAGTAATGAAGTTTTTCAACAAACAAAGTTCTCTTACATTAGCGCTATTTGGCCTGTGAGAGAACTGAGATTAACAAATTAACAAATTTTATTTTTGCGTTGGAGGATTTAATTAATTGTTTGCAATCGAGGTCTGAATGTCATTTTAAGCAATATAGTAAAAAGTGCTCCAGGAAAGAATTCCATACCCCTCCTTTAAGTTACTGTCTTCACATATTTTTCAAAAGGCTATATTTTAAAGATCTCTCTTATGATGCTTAAAACCTTGTAACACTGGATTGCTTTTATATTATACTGGGACCTGAGATGTTGAGACTGTGTGTGTGTGTGTGTGTGTGTGTGTGTGTGTGTGTGTGTGTGTGTGTGTGTGTGCGTGTGCATCTCTCTCTCTCTCTCTCTCTCTCTCTCTCTCTCTCTCTCTCTCAGTCTCTCTGTTTGTGTGTTTGTGTGTGTGTGTGTGTGTGTGTGTGTGTGTGTGTGTGTGTGTGTGTGTGTGTGTGTATGTGTGTGTGTCAAGTCTCATAATCTGGAAACATGAGTTTGCTCCCTTGACTCGTGTTTATTTGTACAGTACCTCAATACAGTTGTAAGTGTCATTGCTTTTATGTGCTGAGTTGAAATTGGAAAATTAGATACTTTTGTTTTCTTGTCACAGATTTTGATTCACTTGCTTTGTACATTGAGCTAATAGTCTACTTTCATCCTGTGCTGTTTCTATACCACAAACAATAACAGTTTTTGAAACTGCTCCCTTATCTCATCCTTTTCATCATTTTCATCTAATGTTTTTCATGACATTATCATTTTTTGTCGCTTTTCTTAAGAGTATGTGTCCCTACATGTTGTTCCAATGTTGTGTCATTCATGACATGCTATTTGTATTTTTACAGTGTCCTTTGGTAAGTTGAAAGGTTCTGGGTTCTTTTAAATAAAAGAACAAAAAGGGAAACACAGGCCCACTACACACCTCTAAGTATCTATGGTGCCCCAGTGGAGAGTGTGAACAACTTCAGATATCTTGGAGTTCAGATTCCCGAGGATCTGTCTTGGGCATTGCATGTCTCCACTCTGGTGAAGAAGGCCAGACAGAGATTGTACCACCTCAGGAGGCTAAGGAAGTTTAAGATAGCACCTGCAATAGACTTTCTATTCTGCAATCATTGAGTCTGTACTTGCTGGGAACATCACTAGCTGGTATGGAAATTGCAGCTCCCTGGACAAGCCTGCCCTGCACAGAGTTATTCGCTGTGCAGAGAAAATCATGGATATGGATATGTACATAGGGTTACAGATACAAGTATACAAGTATAAACTGTATTTTAATTGTGACAAGCAAGGCCATTATTGTCATGGCAAACATGGAAATGAAGGCATCGCTCTCCCTGGTAACAAAATATGTAACAGCAAGTAAGTGATGCTGTTGGTTGGCCATGGAAAAATGCAGGGGACTTTCTGAACAAGTCTGGTAATTCCACTTCTGTGTTTGTGGGGAGATCTGGCACTCTGCCTGGCATTGTGGCCTTTGCCAAAAGAGGAAAACAGAAAGTCTGCATTGTCATTTGATTCCTTTTTATCTAAACTCATCTTCATTTTTTTGTACCAGTACATAGTATTGTATGAAGAGTTCAATATAAAAACTCTGAGTTTGATCATGGTCAAATAACAAGGCCGTATCATGGTCAAATAACAAGGCCTGACACCCTACATGCCCCTATTTAAATAGCTGGTAAAGAAAAAGTTTTATCAACAAGCTAATTTATCTTGTGCATCAGCTAATTGTGTGGCCTATAGACCCTTTTTGAAGCTACGTCACAATTCCATGAGTTGAGTTTTGGAGGCAGAAAATCGTCTGTTCTGATAGACATGGCTGTAAATTTGACAACTTTCCCCATCTTTGAAAATATAGCTTGTCATCATAATATAACTCAAGAATCTATTTCTTAACACGATATGATTCACAAACAGCAAAATATATGTCCACCAACATGATTGAACGAGTACCCAAAGTTCAGAGACTGACAGTAGCACAGGTGGCTATCTGCCTCTTTAAGCTGCTGGATAACGTAGTGATGCCTACTGCCACCGGAGCGACCTCTCTCGATTTAAACCACTTGTCAAAGCAAACAAACGTATTGACAGTCTCCACATATTTAACTGAACACAGGGATTTTGCATCACTTTAACACTACGCCTAAAAGCCAAACTTTACCACCGAATAACCCGCTAGCTTGTTAGCTGACGGTAGATCGCCTACCTTGTTAAGTGACGTTACTAACGTTAGTCGTTTTCCCATAGGATAGAGGGTTTTCACTCCGCATCATCAATTTGCGTCATCAACCGGAAGTTGACATGGCGGCCATGTTGGAGGCACTCGCAATAGGCAGCATGTGCAGCACTGATGTAAACAACGAGCGTCGTCAAGGAAAATGGTTAACTTTTGCCGTGTTTTAGGTTGTACGAATAAATCAGACAGAGGAAAACATTTTGAATATTATAGGCTTCCAAAGGTAACAAAAAACCAAGGAGAGGAAAGCCAGAAGTTGTCAAAGGAAAGGAGGCGTTTGTGGCTGGCAAAACTCAATCAAGATCTGAGTGGGAAAACTCGACGACGACAACGTCCGAATTTGCTCGGCACATTTCTTGTCAGGTAAGCGAAATTAAATGTTGATTGCAGTGGCTTGTAGTGCAATGATAATAGTATTTTATATAGCAAATAGTCAGTTACTTTTGACTCACTGTCTGTTTTGCACTGCTACTGGGCACTGGCTAACAGTATTTTAACGTGCTAGGCTTAAAGAGCTGACTGTAATGTAATTCATACCAAGCTAAAGCATGTGGCATTAATGCCTTATATTATTCAGATTGTTCTTAAAATGTAGAGCTAAAATGTGCTGTATTTCTCATTGCATTCTAGGTAAAAAGTCTGGCCTGTACCCAAAGGACCACCCAGATTGGATGCCATCTGTTGGACTGACAGGTCAGCAAAGAGGTTCACCTCAGTCAACCCAAGAAGCAGGGAACTCGCGCTACAAACGTCGCCTGAATAGATCCCAGAAGAGACTGGAGGCTGAAGAAGCTGCCACTGCTTCCAGTTCTGCTGCTGCTTCTTGTGCTGCTTCTGAGACTGATGACCCCATCAAGTGGTCCTACTGATAGTGCTGCTTCTGAGACTGATGACCCCAGCACAAATGATTATGACAGCGACCATTTTAGCTGCACAGGGACTCCGACTGAATTAACAGGTGATGTCATTGAGGCTATGACCACAGAATTTCAAAATCTAAGAACTGAAAACATTCAGATGAAAACTACTGTTTCACTGGCCTACCTTCTTACCAGATCCTGAGTCCCCACCTCCTTGTGAAAAGGTCACTTGATAAATTAAGCAATTCATACTGACATTGATGCTTAATGTTTCCACAACCTTCCTGTCATATGCATTCTGTTTGACTAAAGCTATTGTTGCCTCATTGCACCTTGTTGAAACTCAATACTATTGCACTCCAGCAACATGCATACCTCAAGGACTCTTAAACATACATACCTCAAGGACTCTTGAAACACTGACAATGTAGAATGTATGCTCACAGTGTCTATGTTTGTTGCTTGTTATATATTACCATCTACTGTTAGCAATATCTCTTATCATGCCTGATATCTTGATACTTGATAATCACTTTATGTTCTAGTGAGTTGTGAGTCTTAATAGAGTTATTATCTTAGTTGTATGTCTTTGACAATAAAGTTAGCTTTGACCTTGATATGCACTTTGCCATGTCTGGACTGTCTCTATAGCCTAAAGTGATCTATAAAAGAATGTTAATTTACAGTCATTAAACTATTGTTATTGTATTGTTATGGAAGAGAACAAACAGCATATCACTAACAGCAGAGCACAGATTTATTTAGATTACTTTAGCCTTCAAAACACTTTTTTTCAGAACACTTATATATTCCTCAAGTGACTGTCCATGAGCAGCATAATTCTTTGTGGCCATTATTTTACTTTATCATTACCATTATTTTACTTGTTACAGCAAAGTCAATTTTCCCGGTATTCCCTGTATTCCACCTTTGACGCTGCAGCAGGCAACAGCCAAAATGCCTTTTCTTGTGTCACTGTCTTTGAGTCCCTCAACTTCACCGTCTCTTCAATGAGAAATAATAATGCAGCAACATATGTACATGTCTCTCCAAGGCCAACTATACATGTACAGTGGGCTCCTCGTATACGGCCAGACTTCTCAGCAATAATCCAGGGTTCGAGTGGTGTTTCTCTGATTGATTGAGAATGGAGTACCTAAATAAAAGACAAGAAAAACAAAAATATAAGTGACTAATAACAATATATATCTATATATATATATCTGCATCACTGATAAACAGAATTTTAAGCATATACCATTAGAATTAGATTTGATTCAACTGTATTGTAATTTAGCACAGTACAGGTAGCCTACAGAGCCAATGATATACAGTTAACAACCAACCAGAAGTGCAAATAAAAAACTAAACGTATGCTAAGTAGCCTACATTGTTCTGATCAAGTAGAAGACATGATCAATTAGTAGTTAGACAAATACATATTTTCCAGATGGCATGTACAGATGATAGCTTTTCAGTCCAATAGCCTAGTGTAGGCTAGGCCCTGTGTTTTCTATCAGATTGTACATATGGGCATAGCATGATTATAATACCATGAAATTAACCCTACTACAACTATGGCATTGTTATCATACATATAAGGTTAAGTTGAACGAAGCATTACTTACTTTAGCCTTCACAACACAAAGATATATCGGGGTAAGTTATGGAAGGAAGAATGGCCAGGTCGTCTTTCATCCAAGAAGAGGGGGCCAGCTCGTAGGGATCAGCACCGCCAATAAACCCTATTTTCTCCAAATACCGCTTCTTTTCCTGTGCCCCAAGTCCTTCCCTGTATGCCTTTGAATCTGAAATTACTGTCTTTTGTTTAGACATGGCTACAAATGCTTAAAAGAACCCACCGCACAGAATACTCCATCGCACTCCGATGTATTATTTACGCCGAGTATCGCCAAGATGGCGGCGCCGGTCAGAGCGTGCTGGGTTACCATGGTTACAGGCTGTCACGTGACCTCTGTGAAAACCCTCTATTAAGCGCATTTCTTTTGAAGTGCACCTTAACTCATACAATTTGTAAACACTGTAAGGCATACAGGATCGCTACTGTAGTTGGATATTATTTAGTATACATCTGATAGATTACGCCAAAATTATAAAATGTAGGATTAGCTGTTGAGAAAGCATTAAAAGACAGTGCTGAAAAAGGTCACTTCTGTATTGGTTCTGATAGCTTCTGGAGGCTTTCTGCCTCCAGTTGCAGTTTATAGAATGTTAGAACACGGAATGTTTACAAACACAGAAAGGGTCTATGGGAGCTCTGGGATTCAGTGTTCTGTCAGGTTCTCTCTCCCAATATTCTATGTATTGTCCTTGCTACAGGCCTACTGCTCACTTCACACCATATGTCTTGT
This sequence comes from Sardinella longiceps, assembly GCA_027497455.2. NCBI lineage: Eukaryota > Metazoa > Chordata > Actinopteri > Clupeiformes > Clupeidae > Sardinella > Sardinella longiceps. Next base: position 8,786 of record JAODXP020001045.1, on the reverse strand, counting down.
CTCCATCTACTAGGAGTTATGGTGAACTAACACTTAATTTAGACTACCTGTCTTCAATTTTTCAAAAGGCCTCTCTTCAGTTTGAGTGTTCCTTAAAAATCTCTCTTATGATACTTTTACTTTATACTGGGATGTGTGTGTGTGTGTGTGTGTGGTGTGTGTGTGTGTGGTTGTCTGTCAGAGAGCTGACTGCTGTTGAGTGCCCTCTGACTCATCTGTTTATTTACAGTACGCCAACACAAGATTAATTTGCAGTATGCTGATACAAGATTAGTTTGTAAGCGTCATTGCCTTTATGTGCTGACTTTAATGAAATAGGAAAATTAGATACTTTTGTTTTCTAGTCATTTTGAACACAGATTTGTATTTACTTGCTTTAGTCTGTGTTTTTGAGCTACAGTAGTAGTGCATGGCAACATGTGCGGAACATGAAGTTATAAGAGAGCTGGTGCTTGTTGATTTACATGCTATAGTAACTTCATATCAGAGGATATCAGGACAGCACAGTGCTCAGCAACTTTCACATCATATAAATATTTTTCTACAATTATTTATTCTATTTGTGTTTCTGAAACAACTTTCGGTAACACTTGCGGTAAGGGTACATGAATTATCATGAATTCATGCATGATTTCATTCACGATTCATTCCTGATTCATGCATTTCTTCATCTCTGAATATCTAATGACTCATCAGGTATTAGCATGAATTCATTGTTTATCATTAATGACTTCCTGCTGAAATAGCAGATGATCTTAAGCATTAATTACTCTGGGTACATCACCATGAGTCATGACTAATTACACATGATCATGATGTTTTTGTTCAAAAGAATTTGATATAATAAAAGTACTTATTTAACCTACTTTGGCCTAGTTCCTCATATCTATTCCATACGTCAACTAAATTTTACCAATTTAAGCATGTCAACACTTTAGTTGAGGGGGCACAAACATGATGAATTCATCATGATCATGCTAATAATCATGACTCATGCTAATTAATCATGACTCATGATGATGTACCCAGAGTAACTAATACTTAAGATCATGTGCTATTTCAGGAGGAGGTCATTAACTCATTGACTGCCAATGACGTCTTTAGACGTCAACTGAAATACTGCCGTTCACTGCCAATGACGTCTTTAGACGTCAACTGCGTTTTTTAATGGGGAGGGCTGCAGAAAGACCTAGGGAACCTTGTCTGTAAATATCAGAATTCTCCGTCGAAAATTGTTGTTCCAAATTGATCCTGAGGGTGGCAGTGTGTCACTTTGGATGTGAGATGAGCATAGATTCATAGGTATGACCAAGGGAGAAGTAGAGAAAGCTAATGACATGGCTAAATATGCCGCTAGCAAAGTGCAGACGTAAATCGGAGAAATTTAGGCAGTTCACACTCGATCAGAGTATGTGTCACTGCCATAGTAGTTCGAGTAGTGTTCCGATCGTGGGAGATGAAGGAGATCAACCTTGGGCAAACGGAAATAGCAGTTGTGACTTGTTTCAGTGCCCAGCTAGCTCACAGTTCCGGGTCAGGTAAGAATTTGCGAGCCAGTTGTTGATCACCGAGTTTTCGCTGTCACAGCCTGTAAATAGCATATATTTACCTTGTTACAACAATGTCTATTTTATTACCAAAAGCCCCCTGTTACTGTTGTTTTTGTGGTCTTATCACAGGAAGACATTTTCCCGATGTTTGACGTGCTAATAGACCGAAAAAAACGCGCATCCAAGACACTAACGTTGTCAAACAAAACGCTAATTTTCTCCCTTTTTTGATAAACAACGGGTGTGTTTGGAGAAAGTAGCTTATGTTCGCCTGCTGATTTCTAAGCAATGGAAAGGGGTAGAAACGAACTTTTTTTTCTGGTGAAAGAAGAGAGTCTGCTCTTTCTTGTGGTAGTTTCATTGTTTATGTAGTCGTAACACATAATATTCTGTGGCTCTTTAAAAAACAGTCAAAATTCCCCAAAACCTCTGGCAGTATGGAACTCTCTATTCTGAAAACGGCTGGCAGTCAATGAGTTAATGACAAACAATGAATTCATGTTAATTCCTGATAACTCATTAGACTTTCAGAGATGAAGTAATGCATGAATCATGAATTTATCATGAATGATTTCATGCATGAATTCATGGTAATTCATGTACCCTTACCGCAAAGTGTTACCGATGAAGGCCTCTCCCTAGCAACAAAAGATGCAATAACATGTAAGTTATGATATTGGTTGCCCATAAAAAGTGCAGGGACTTTCCAAATAATTCTGATAATACAACTTCTCTGCTTGTGGTGAGGGTTGGTTCTCTGCTTGGCATTGGGGCCTTTGCCAAAAGAGGGAAACATAAACCTGCATTGTCATTTGATTTTTTTCCCCTAAACTCATATTCATCTTTGTTTAGTGTTAAGAGTAAATTTCCCATAGAGAAGCGAATAGCATTTGTATCCATATCATATTAGAGCTCACAATATAATTTTATTATGGTTACACTTTATTTGAAGGTTCCGTCATAAGACTGACATGACACTGTCATGACACTGTCACATTGTCATGAATCTGTCATAAACTCTATACACCTGTCATGACTTCTGTCATTAAGTGTCACCCGGTATTTGTCATGGTTAGGGTTAGGGTTAGGGTATGTAAAAAGTCATAACAGGTTTATAAAGTTTATGACATGATTCTTGACAATGTCATGTCATCATAATTAATGACAGTGTCATGTCAGTCTTATGACAGTACCTTCAAATAAAGTGTTACCGTTATTATTTACCTGACACATTTGGGACTCTAATGATTGATGAAGAAAAGTTTGTCAACAAGCAACGTTCTCATGTAGCTCTGAGCTGGCTTCATCAAAACCATACATTGGATCATATTAAGTCCACTTTACCATAAACCATTAATAAAGTTTGTGGGTGATTCTCATATAGGTGTACTGAACATGTCCAGGTCATATTTTTCAAAGTCACATAATTGATAAAAAAAACTTTCACATCTTTTGTGAAGAAAGTAAGGAGAGCTACATGGACAAATGGCTTTTATCATCATTGTACCTCAATTTGACTGCAATTTGACCTAAAATATCAGCTAATTCTCATTACCGTTATGTGTCCGGATTAATTTTATTACACTTTCTTTTCATGTAATGTAAGTTCCCTACAGTATAGGACAATAAAACTTTTCAAAGTTATGTAAAAAAAAGTCCATATTTCTGCCTAATGTTCACATTTATGATATATGACTATAGGAAATACCTAATTTTATCCAAAAAGACCCTGTCCGCACTAAATGTTCCTCATTACCGTTATGTGATTTCACATGGCTATAATTAATACACTGTCCCTTCAAATTGGTCAGCATTTCTATCATCCATTACTTGACAGAGAAGATTCAAAATGAGCACAAGATCAGCTGCTTTTTCCACTCTCACTTTGTGATATTTTTGCTAATGTTGCTGAATATCCCTACTCAGGGCCGGTTCTAGGCATAGACACACGAGGCGGCCGCCTAGGGCACCAAATATTTAAGGGGGCATCACAATACATTTCTTACTTTTTTTCAGTTTTTTTAGAAAAGGGGGTGCAAAACTCAAATCTGGCCTAGGGCACCAAAAAGGCTAGAACCGGCCCTGTCCCTACTGTTACACAGTCCACTATCATTACCGATACAGGATAAAACTCATACTTTCAAAAACATAAAATGCATTTTTCTAAAAACGTTAGATAGATATTTTAAGGCTTTTCAATACAGCAAACTTTAAGGTTTCTATAATGGTAGCATTTCATGTTAATTTCTAAATTAGGCAGGTGCACCTCATTACCGTTACACCTCATTCTCATTACCGCTTAACCGAGAGGCTAACGGTAATGAGAACCGCTGATACGGTAATGAGATCCTGATATAACATTAATAGAAAAAAACACTAACAGGTGTTATTATTCATATTTCATCAACTTTCTAGAGACATCATATGTTATTGCATGTATTATTTAATCATAATAATAATATTTATCACAATATGAAATTGTTCAGCATTAAAGGAATAGTTCACCTCTTAACGAAAATGGGTTATTCACCCCCTTACCTGGAGTTACATATGTGGGTAAAAGCATTTTTGTCTCCGTGCTTGCGTTTTCCTAGTATGGCATCCCCAATTGTCCATATTTTTTAGCTTAAGCTTAGCATAGGTGCTGGAATATAACGTAGCCAGATAGCAACTGTTTGGCAACTTTACTTTCCAGTGCCTATGCTAAGCTAAAGGTAAAATTTTGGTTGCCAGACTAGGACAATGCATGCTCTGAGACCAAAATGCTCTTACCCACATAATTATTTAAGTCCAGGTAAGGGGGTGAATTAGCTATTATGGTATTTCCCAGAGATATCAAGCAAGTAATACTGAAGGCAAAAACTACAGCATCCTCTGGTCGACATCTCTGTGTATTGCCTGAAATATGGGCAAAATCCTCCAAAAAATGAAGCAGTTCAATCATTTACATTGTCAATCCTCATTACCGCAACATACATTCTCATTTCCGTGATGGACTTCTCATTGCCGTAACACATGAAAATGCCCAGATTTATGGATGATTTCATGTCTCAGTGAATCTCAGTAAATTTTTCATTATACATTCTCTATATGTTACTCAAAAGTTTTTTGTCAGCCATTCCTTCATAACAATTACATTATTTGAAGAAATTGAATCTGAATTACATGTCATATGTCGGTAATGAGAATTATTTCATTTTAAATACAAAAAGAAACATACAGTGACTATTTTTTATGGATCAGACAGTACATCTAATGTACTCGCATGTGTGAATGTGAAAGAAATAATGGAAACAAATGTTCCTGACTTATGGTTTCACTTCATCATTTACCATAACGGTAATGAGAATTATTCTGGGTCATGCCATCAAAAAATAAGAATAAAACTCCATAAAGCTGTTTTCGCATTACTATTTTTATGAAAACATAAAAGGCCACATTCTACTTTAGTTACTGAAGAAAGTAAAAAATGAAAAAAGCTGAAAAATATTTTGACCTTGTTGTGACGGTCTATGTGAGAATCACCCCTGTCAACAAACACAGTTTTCTTACATTAGCTAGCTATGTGGCCTGTAAGAGTGGCCTACTAGATTCAATGTTCTGCCAGGTTTTCTTTTCCAGGATCCTATGTCATGTTCTTCTTACAGGGCTACTACTCAAAACACATTCACAAGCACTATTCACTTCATCAAATGTTTTGTCTCCATCTACTGGGATTTATAGTGAACTACTACTGTAAAGGTAGTCACAGCTTGTTTTCAAATGGTGGTTTTACAGTACATCCTTTCAGCTTTGATTTTTCATTAAAGATAGTTAAAACCTTGTACCAGAGAGGGTTAAAGCGGAGCTTGTGCCCTGGAGTATTTTTGTTGTTGTTGTCATTATGTGTGTGTGTGTGTGTGTGTGTGTGTGTGTGTGTGTGTGTGTGTGTGTGTGTGTGTGTCAAGGACTTGATTGCTGTTGACTGCTAACCAAGTGAGTAAGCTCACCACCAAATCCCATCTCATTATTTCTCACATTCAGTCTCATATGTCCCAGCTGTGTATATGTTGTAATACTGCCATCTGCCGGTACAAACATCACCCACATGACAATGATGACATAAAATATCATCCACATCCACAACATCATCCACTTGACAAAAAAAGACTTCAAAGCGATACATCATCACTCATTACTGTTTTATTACAGTAAACTTTAAAGTAGGCCTAAGTGTCTTTGATTAAGTCCATTACACAGGTATAAAGATTTCAGTCGACACTACACATTTAATTTTTTACAAGCTTGGTATCAATGTTCACTATAATTCATAAATAACTACAATTTAGGTTTTTATTTTGGCCTAAATATTTATTTTACATAGTAGATTTTAAACTAGTAATTTTTATAGTGCATGCAAAGCAATGCACTATATTGTTATTCGGTTGCTTCTTATTATTATTATTCCACACACCTTTCTGCGATTAATTCAGCTTCAACCGTTCAACATATCAACTTCATTCAAACACCGTTGCGTAGCTCTGCAATTGGTGAGTGTTGCTTCTACTTTTCATTTTTGCAACTTTTATACTTTTTGCGTAATCGGCAATAAACAAGTGAAAAAAAGTCCCATTGAAATGAATGGTGGAACTTTCAGCATTCTATAGAACATTGTTGTCACCTTAGCCACTTACTGTAAACATTCCACTGCTTCTGCTGGCAGTCGGAACTTTATTTGCATGAGAATTCTATTTCAACCAGAAACTATTATCAGCTGCATTAAATCAACTTTTTCTGCATTTTTAAACAACTTTACAATTAGCAACTTTTTATGTAACCATCAACAATATAACAATTGACGCAGCTGAAGGCTGCGTCCAACTTTTTCCACTACTTTAACTATTGTAACAATCTGTATTCATCCACCTATCATAGAATTCTACTTTTTTGCATCTTCTTTGCAACTTGTTGGTCTTCCTTCAGATTTTTCTTCTTTTTTCCAACAATTCTACTATCAACCTTTCATCATCATTTGCAATAGCCTCTACTGGTAGCATGGGCCGCGTCTCACTATATCTACTTTTTCCTCTACCAACTGTAAATGCAACTTTCATCCTTTGCACCAACTTCCACATTAATGAGCTGGCATCAATATGATTAACATAGCAACCAGCATAGCAACTAGTATATCTGTCCTAGCAACGGCCTAGCAACAGCTTCCAGCACCATTGTAACGTCTTGGGAACCACTGCGACAATGATGACAAAGCACTCAGCATAGCAACCAACATTACGAACATGGCAACTAGCATAGCAACCGCTATGTCCGCCCTAGCAACAGCTTCCAGCACCCTTGCAACTTCTCATGAACCATTTCAACAATGATGACATGGCAATCAACATAGCAACCAACATGATCAACATAGCAACCGCCATGTCCGCCCTAGCAACAGCTTCTAGCAGCCTTGCAACGTCTTAAGAACCACTCCAACAATTTTGACCTATGCACCAACATAGCAACCAAGATGATCAATGCAACCAGCATAACGACCGCCATGTCCGCCATAGCAACGCCCTAGCAACAACCTTAAGCAATCTTGCAACTTCTTAGGAACAACTTCCACATTGATGACGTAGCAATCAACATTTGCATCCAACATGATCAATGTAGCAACCAGCATAGCAACCACCATATCCGCCTTAGCAACACATTCCAGCACCGTTGTAATATCTTGGAAACCACCTCCACAATAATGACCTAGGAAACAACATAGCAAGCAACATGTTCGATGTAGCAACCAGCATGGCAACCACCATATCTTACTTAATATCTTGCTTGCAGTATCTTACTTGGTTACTATACTTACTGTATCTTCCTTACTTTCTGCCTTAGCAACAATTTCAACAGTTTTGCAACTATGTTGCAAATCATGTTTTATTTCTATTATCAGATGTTTGTGCACAAAAATGTCACTTTCATAAAACTTTTTTTTACATTTTGCATGCACTATGTAATTTCCATGGAATTACAATTTCTAGTTTTATATGGTGTTTTGTATTAATTGTAATAATTGTTATAACTATCAGTGATTTCGACAGAACGTCTCACCACCAACACAACCATATCACACATGTAAAAACCCAGGGCTGCAGGTTCTCCCTTTTTTCAATATTGATGTGTGACTACTTCCATTATTGGTTTGTTTCTCTAGTGGAGGTTGACATAAAAAGAGATGAATGAAGGTGAAAAGCCCTCTGATGCCATTCAATAAGCGCACTACTAACTTCAGTCTCACATAAAGTAGAAATAAATCCATTGTTTAACAACAGCACTTAGAGAATGGAGGCCTCCGCCAAACCAATATGGTCACTGAAGCAATATAAATTCCAGATGGCATTCCAGACCTGTTTATGTACAAGTACATCCTGACCCAATGATCCTGACCTGTTTACGTACTCTCACAATTCTAGTGTTTGCTGATGGACATGACATCTGATAATGGTAGCCTAAGGAGTCCATATCCTACTCAGGATCGTCACCAAAATTCCTTGGGCATCTCATACGAATCTGTCAACAACTTTTGTTGTAAAGTTGCAAACAGACAAACAACCACAGACAGACAGACAGACAAACAAACAAATCCCAACGAAAACATAACAGAGGTAATAATCTGTGCCCTCTAAAAAACAATGTTGTAACATTATGGTTGATCAGACACAATGGGCATTCTTTGGTTTGTATTCATGACGGCACGATTATAATGAATGATAAAAATGACATTTCTTTTAAATACATGGAGAAATCAGTACCTCCAAACTAGCCATACTAGCACCGCCAAGTGCTATTTATTGCATTTTGATACAGTACTACATCAGGAAACTCTCCAAAGCCTCATTTTGCTGAGGATCAATCAGGTTGAGCATGTCTATGTGGTTATTTATATATAGTGTTGTCTCCCATGCTGGGTGGGTGAGAGGCAGTTGATGGGGTGGACCCTGAAAACATAGGGATGACTCCCTTGAAAATATGCTTCTTAAGTTCACAGAAACTATCTGCCCACCAGGAGGCAAACATTATACTTAAATGCCAGTCTCTCTTTGCACAAAATGTAAGGGTGTGGCCAACCTGCCAGACATAGCAAAAGGCACTGAGACGTCATACCTATTTTGCAGGCAAGTAAAGGTACTCTCCAGGTACTTCACAGGCAGCAGGGCCTGATTTAGCAGGGCACATTTAGCGCACTTCCAACATTAGAGT
>JAODXP020001043.1:7500-10000 GCA_027497455.2 Sardinella longiceps | reverse complement strand
TCGTCATTCTGATTATTAGACAGCTAATGATGTTTCTTTATGACACTGAATAGTCATTAGTTACATAAACATGATCAGTCTATAGTAGCCGATAGCGTAGCCTATGGCGTGGGATTGTTACAACCTGCCAGGTCAACTCAGGCAGCTTTGACTTTGAGAATGCTAATGTGCTAATTAGTGAACCTGTTATCAGCACAGAGACTGACTCTGGCATGCAGGCGACACGGGTATGGATAGAGTATACTGTATGTAGGCTATCCATTAACATGGCTATGGATAGAGTATACTGTATGTATCCATTAACATGGGTATGGATAGAGTATACTGTATGTATCCATTAACATGGGTATGGATAGAGTATACTGTATGGACATGGGTATGGATAGAGTATACTGTATGGACATGAGTATGGATAGAGTATACTGTATGGATAGAGTATACTGTATGTATCCATTAACATGGGTATGGATAGAGTATACTGTATGGATAGAGTATACTGTATGGACATGGGTATGGATAGAGTATACTGTATGGATAGAGTATACCGTATGTATACATTAACTTTCATGCTCCTGTTTTTCCTGACCTGGAGGGGCTGTGTCTTAACCCAGATATTCTGTCTTCAAACAGAATGTTGTGTATCTTAATTTTAGTGTTCTCTTGTGTCCTAACATGACTTATCTGTATCCTAACCTGGGTGCTCTGGTTTCCTAACCTAGGTTTCCAAGTGCTCTTGTGTCCTAACCTAAGTATCCCATTGCACTTGTGTCCTAACTTACTGTAAGTGTCCTAGTGCTCTTGTGTACTAACCTGGGTGTCCCAGTGCACTTCTGTCCTAACCAAAGTGTCCCAGTACACTTGGGTCCTAACCTAAGTGTCCGAGTGCTCTTGTATCCTAAGCTGAGTGTTCTGTGTCCTAAGCTAAGTATCCCAGTGCACTTGTGTACTAACCTAAGTGTCCTCTTGTATTCCAACTTGAGTGTGCTCTTGGTATGTCCTAATCTGAGTTTTCTGTATCCTAACCTAACTATCCCAGTGCCCTTGCCCTTATGCTAACCTACTGTAAGTGTCCCAGTGCACTTGTGTCCTAACCTAGGTGTGCTCTTGTGTCCTACCCTAAGTATCCCAATGCACTTGTATCCTAACCTAAGTGTCCCAGTGCCCTTGTGTCCTACCCTAAATGTGCCCTTGTGTCCTAACCAGAGTGTGCTCTTGTGTCCTAACGTGAGAGTTGTGCTCTGTTCTGTGCGTGGAGCAGGAGGAGGTGAAGAGGTGCACTAGGTTCTGTAGCCACGGCGGAGGAGGAGGCGGACTAGGGGGCGGCGGCGGAGGAGGAGGAGGAGGATCTGACATTCCCAAGATGGAGAGGTGAGAGACAGACCCACCGCAGGGGGAACTGGATCACACATCACACCTACACTACTGTAGCAGTAAAAAGAATTCTATTCTGCCAAGTTCGTGCCTAAAAGTGCCGGTACAACCACTCAGAAGAGATTCAGAATGTCAAACAAAACAAACAAACAAAAAAATGTAGTGCTCATTATCCATGTTATGTTTTAATAATCTCATGTCTACAACTAGTGGATATAATTATTAATTGTAAGATTATTTGATGTTTTTTTGAAAGTGTAATGTGTGTGATTTGACTAATTAGACAAAAGGTTCGAACCTGTTGTTAGAGCTGGTTATATGTGACAAGACACTGGTGATTCTAGTATTCCATGGTCTCCTTGACAACAGGAACGTCTACCTTAACACCATGGAGGAAGACAACAGCCCTCATCGCCACGGGCAACAGCAGTACTGGGAGAGCAAGGCTGTCATGTAGGCACAAGTCTGCACTTCACAGTACCTCACATCTACACATGGGGGCGATAGTGAGGACCAGGGGTAGTAGAACTGCTCCTTACCTCCCCACATGGGGGCGATAGTGAGGAGCAGGGGTAGTAGAACTGCACCTTACCTCCCCACATGGGGGCAGTACAGAGGGCCTGGGGTAGTGCAGCTGGGAGAGTGAATTCCTGTCTGGATCCCAGAGCTTTGTAGGATTTATTAAAGGGGCAACCTCTCTTGTATAGTGGGAATGAGTGAACAGTGTGTGTGTGTGTGTGTGTGTGTGTGTGTGTGTGTGTGTGTGTGTGTGTGTGTGTGTGTGTGTGAGAATTCTTTCCAAGCCTGCCAAGCCAAGTCGAGGGTGGGTCAAAACTGAGATTACAAGAATCGGATTTGTTCATGGTGTGTGTGTGTGTGTGTGTGTGTGTGTGTGTGTGTGTGTTGCTTGGCTTTGTAACTGCTCCCCCTGAGTGTGTGTGTGTGTGTGTGTGTGTGTGTGTGTGTGTGTGTGTGTGTGTGTGACTTTGCGGCTGTAATTATTTTGTAAAGCTCACATTGTCCCTTTATTGAGGTGCTTTTTTGGCTGCTGTGAGGGGGCGCTCAATCGATCCACACTCACACACACACACACACACACACACACACACACACACACACACACACACAC
>JAODXP020001042.1:0-21178 GCA_027497455.2 Sardinella longiceps | reverse complement strand
TGCCGCCATTCCGACATACCGCCACTCCGACATTGACGTCTAATTGTCTGAGTGGCGGTATTTTCAGTTATAGCAAACGTCCCTGCACTCTGACATTTTTTTTTTCTTAGTCGGAGTGGCGGCATGTTTGCTATTTTTCAAAATACCGCCATTACGACATGAGGGAGCCTTGCCTTATCATGGCTGATGAGGCCAAAAAGGTCCTGGCTGGGTCATTATTGAGAGCCAAAAAAACTCTGAATTTCTATAGCATAGGGCCTATTCAAATGGATACAAAATAAAGATTAAAACGTCTCATATAGCCTAGTAAAGTGCATTATAGTTTGAAACGTTAATAGTCCTTCATTGTCTTTAGTGCCGGTTTCATGCGTGTGTGAGAGCAACACAAGGAGTGAGTGCACAACTTGACTGTAAAGCAGTTAAATGGACAAGTGTTTTTTTCTCTCTTTCGCCTTTGGTGTAGGCTACTTTCACAATGAAAAAAAAATCACCCTCATAGTAGGCTACTAGGGAGCTAAAAAAAATAGGCTCGCAAATCACGGCCGCTATAAAAGACTGCTGCAGTAAAGTGCGCTGGTTTAAGCAGTGAATAACACATCAATTACAAAATACCATCGGTCTATGTTCTGTTTCGTTAATAACTTAACGAAAAAAATATACTGGAAACAACAAGTAAACTTGGAGAAGTTGTAAGTTAGGGATAAACAAACGTCGGATGGCCTCCGCGCAGGAGAAAGCAGCCGCTTTTAAACCGGGTAAATCAACACAAAAACAAACACGAAGTCCCAAAGGTTTAATACAACTATTATTCCCCAAATCAAAGTTTATGGATATCCAGTCTGATCGTGGTAGTCTAGGATATAGAGTAGACTGTCTCCCTAACGAAAAACCAAAGTCAAGTAGCCTATGAGAGATTTTGCGCAAAAGACGTCTCCAGCTTTTGCTTTGGATAGTGCGTTATTGGACATAGCCTACCTCTTGCGGACCACTAGTAGCCTATGGTGGTTTGTTAACAATATGAGTCAGCAAATACATCCAAAGACAACATTTTGCTATTATGACCAGTCAATTAGTTGGACATATATAGGCACTGTGAAACCGCTTTGCGCTAAAATAAAAGAATAAAAAAGCACCACGAATGGTTCTAATTTATATATTGCCCAAAGAAAAAATGAATGTCTGGCCCTGTGCATATTAATATGTTATGGCCTATATTAGAAAAATCATGGAAATCCCATTGATAATGGGATGGACAAAACAGAGTAACAGATCGGTTGCACCATGCAGCCCATACACAAACTGGGAACATTACATTGCTTTGCCCACGGAAATAAACGTTTTGCTGGTTACTATTAGCTACTTTGTAATCTATTTGCCTTGAATTGACACATGGGTTTGCAAAAAGAAAATAGGATATTCATCCAATCTCAATGCAGGCTATCTAAATCTGCTTTCTGCATAACGCTGACAAGAGAAAGAATAGGCATGGTGCGAAACTCCGCCGGTTGTTTTATGCCTGTATTAACAGTCATAAACAAACAATGAAGGTATATTTAATATATGTCATCAAAAGATGTAGTAGGCTAGACCTAAACTAGGACGTGAATGACAGGCTTGTTCACGACTTACATTTTTCACCAGTAGACTCGGCGTAATGGCTCATACAGTCCCAGCCCAAAACATTTTTATGTAACTATAACGGGCTGCAGGGCTATTCATGTGCCGCTGAAAACAGCCTATGACTACAGAAATAAATAATTTGAAATCGTTGCATTTGCGAAAAAAATAATTAGCCTAGATGCCACCTGCCCAAAAGTGGACCGGCTCATCAGATCGCACACCAGCCTGCTTCCACACGTGAGAGAATGGCCTATATAGACTATATCCACGACAAACCCACAACAAACATTAAGACACCCTTCCAGAATTGAGCACAGTGATCAAGACACGGGAGAATGCCCAAAGCATGTAGGTAAAAAATTGTGGCAACTTTGACAGCGGCCACAGCTTAGGCGAGAGCAGAGGGGAGGAGCACTTATCTCAGAGCGGGCGCACTTTTTCCTTCGCTTAAACCAATGAAAGATAATGCCCCCAAATAGGGACGTGCTTCATTATGCTGTCGGAATGGCGGTATGTCTGAATGGCGGTATGAAAAATGTTGAAGTGGTTGATGTCGTAATGGAAGGATGTCGGAGTGGAGGGATGTCGGAATGGAGGGATGTCGGAGTGGGGGATGTCGGAATGGAAGGCGGTCCCCATTCCACCCATGGAGGTATTAATAAACCTGGAGAAACATACTAAGTCCCGCCTCCCATTCATTCCAATGTGGAATGCTAGGCTAGTGAATTCATCCAAAATTGAACAAAATTTTCAGTTGTCAAGATGCCGTTTCATGGAGCTCACTTCCGACTCCATTTCATTAGGCCAATGAGGGCCCATGTTACTAACGGAGATGAGGGCGGCACCAGGTGACACACACCTGATGTGCACAGGGAGCTCGTTAGCATGAGCTGAAAGTGCAGTATTAACCGATCAGCATATGTCAAATGCAGTCGGATGTGATGTAATTTCTGGAAAATGGCGACGAGGAAGTGCAATGCTAATTGGTGAAGCTAATCAGCCAAATCCTGACCCCCTGATTCCACCAGTTAGGAACAATGGATGAGAAGAGCCTTGATTGACCTGTGCGGGGTGTTGGTCGTTCTAAACAGCGATTCTTGGGCTATGTTCAGACTGCACTCCAAATCTGATTTTTAGCATATCTGATCAACATCAGATCTCTCTATCGACCGCGTTCACATTGCTTGTCATATCGGATCTCCATGTCCGCTAATCACCTGCCATATCCACGTGGGTTACTATGGTACCCCAACGCATCATGCCCACAAATAATAAACAAACCCGCGGAGGGTAGAATGCTGGTTGTTTCTCTCTCAGATGGTTAAGTGGGGCCGTAGCACACAGCTACAAGTAACAAGGAAGTATCAGAGATGGAAAAATAAAGTTACTCATCTTTATTTCAGTGCATCAATGCAGTCCAGCACAGCTGTTAGTTGCCTTTCTGATGCGTGGTTGAAAACTTTCACTGACGTTGCTTAACGCGAGGTAAACCTTGCTTTCCACACGCGAGGTAAACTCCAACTTGCGGCAAATCCATAACGCGCACTGACACGTTGTTATAGCAAACGACACTGTTTTTTAAAAGGAGAATTAACATTGATCTCTCACTTCCGTCCATCTGCATTCCACGTGTTGATGTTTGTGTCACGTGACAAATGACGCAAGTGACACGGTGAAATCTTATCCCATGTGGAAAAGCTGTTCAGATCGCAGCATATCCGATATGAATCGCAATTGACACCACATGGGTATGTAGGGCGTAACAGATTCGGAAAAATCGGAATTCATGTGGTTTTCTGCTGTTCAGACCACCCGAAATCAATTCTAGATACAATCTGGATATGAAAAAATCGGATTTGGGATGCCAATCTGAACGAGGCCTTGGTTGGGCGGAGTGATTGGAGGTTTACGTATGTTTTGACGATGGCTTTCGGATAGACTGGAGCAGTTCCATCCAGTACTCTGTCAGCCAACATTAGTGACTTGAATTTGATGCGAGCAGCCAAGGGCAGCCAGTGGAGCTCCATGAACAGTGGAGAGACATGTGCTCTCTTTGGCTGGTTGAAGACCAGGCGTGCTGCAGCCTTCTGGATCAACAGTAGTGGTTTCACCGCACAGGCTGGTAGACCTGTTAGAAGGGCGTTGCAATAGTCGAGACGAGTCGAGTCGAGATTTTCATATGAAAATAGTACCAGGTTAACTTCTTTCAAAACAGAGCCACATGTTTATTTTATGTTTTGAACACTTCTTTATTATTATAGTGCATGCAAAGCAATGCACTATATTGTTATTCGGTGGCTTCTTATTATAGTGCATGCAAAGCAATGCACTATATTGTTATTCGGTGGCTTCTTATTATTATTATTATTATTATTCCACTTACCAAAAACGGTGCAACTAATTGATCAGCAACTATGCAACTTAGCAACTTCATTCAACTACCGTTGCGTAGGTCTACATTTGGTGACTTGAGCTAAATCGAAACTTTTTTTCTATCGTTTACGGTTTTTGCGTTATCGGCGATAAACGAGCGTCAAAAGTCCCATTGAAATGAATGGTGGAACTTTCAGCATTCTATTTCCCATTGTTGTAACCTTAGCCACTGTAGTGTAAACATTCCACTGGTCCTGCTGGCAGTCGGAACTTTAGGATCCATGAGAATTCTATGTCAACTAGAAACTATTATCAGCTGTATTAAATCAACTATTTCAACATTTTTAAGCAACTTTACAGTATGCAACTTTTTATGTACTTATCCACAATGTACAGGGTGACGCAGCCGAAGGCTGCGTCCAACTTTTTCAACTAATTTAACTATTTTAACAAGCAACATTCATCCAACTATCATACAATTCAACTTTAAGCAACTTTTTCCTTTGCCAACTGTAAATGCAACCATCATCCTATGCAACAACTTCCACATTGATGACCTGGTAACCAACATGGCAACCGTTATATCCGCCCTAGCAACGGCCTAGCAACTACCTTAAACACTTATGCTACGTCCCGGGAACCACCCCCACGATGATGACCAACCACTCAACTTAGCACCCAACATGATCAACATGGCAACCAGCATAGCAACCAACATGTCCGCCATAGCAACGCCCTAGCAACAACCTTAAGCAACCTTGCAACTTCTTAGAAACAACTTCAGCATTGATGACGTGGCAATCAACATTGCAACCAACATGACCAATGTAGTAACCGGCATAGCAACCGCCATGTCCGCCTTAGCAACGCCCTAGCAACTACCTTAAGCAACCTTGCAACTTCTTAGAAACAACTTCAGCATTGATGACGTGGCAATCAACATTGCAACCAACATGACCAATGTAGTAACCGGCATAGCAACCGTTATGTCCGCCTTAGCAACGCCCTAGCAACTACCTTAAGCAACCTTGCAACTTATTAGAAACAACTTCAGCATTGATGATGTGGCAATCAACATTGCAACCAACATGACCAATGTAGCAACCGGCATAGCAACCGCCATGTCCGCCTTAGCAACGCCCTAGCAACTAACTTAAGCAACCTTGCAACTTCCTAGAAACAACTTCAACATTGATGACGTGGCAATCAACATTGCAACCAACATGACCAATGTAGCAACCGGCATAGCAACCGCCATGTCCGCCTTAGCAACGCCCTAGCAACTAACTTAAGCAACCTTGCAACTTCTTAGAAACAACTTCAACATTGATGACGTGGCAATCAACATTGCAACCAACATGATCAGCGAAGCAACTGCCATGTCCGCCTTAGCAACGCCCTAGCAACAACCTTAAGCAACCTTGCAACTTCTTAGAAACAACTTCAACATTGATGGCCTAGCAACCATATCATGTTTCAGTTCAGACATTTTTGCACAAAACTTTTATTTAGATAAAACTTTTTTTTTTCCAAAACTTTTACTTTTTTAAACTTTTTGCATGCACTATGTAATTTCCATGGAATTACAAATCTAGTTATAGTGCATGCAAAGCAATGCACTATATTGTTATTCGGAGACTTCTTCTTATTTTTATTCCACTTACCGCTTTTGTGCGATTAATTCAGCTTAAACTATGCAACTTTGCAACTTCATTCAACTACCGTTGCGTAGGTCTACATTTGGTGACTTGAGCTAAATCAAAACTTTTTTTCTATCGTTTACGATTTTTGCGTTATCGGCGATAAACGAGCGTCAAAAGTCCCATTGAAATGAATGGTGGAACTTTCAGCATTCTATTTCCCATTGTTGTAACCTTAGCCACTGTAGTGTAAACATTCCACTGGTCCTGCTGGCAGTCGGAACTTTAGGATTCATGAGAATTCTATGTCAACTAGAAACTATTATCAGCTGTATTAAATCAACTATTTCAACATTTTTAAGCAACTTTACAATAAGCAACTTTTTATGTACTTATCCATAACGTACAGGTTGACGCAGCCGAAGGCTGCGTCCAACTTTTTCAACTAATTTAACCATTTTAACAAGCAACATTCATCCAACTATCATACAATGCAACTTTAAGCAACTTTTTCCTTTGGCAACCATCATCCTATGCAACAACTTCCACATTGATGACCTGGCAACCAACATGGCAACCGTTATATCCGCCCTAGCAACGGCCTAGCAACTACCATAAACACTTATGCTACGTCCCGGGAACCACCCCCACGATGATGACCAACCACTCAACTTAGCACCCAACATGATCAACATGGCAACCAGCATAGCAACCGACATGTCCGCCCTAGCAACTGCCTAGCAACAGCTTCCAGCATCCTTGTAATGTCCTAGGAACTACTCCAACAATGATGATCTGGCAATGAACACAGCAACCAACATGATCAACGTAGCAACCAGCATAGCAACCTATGTGTCCGCCCTAGCAACGGCCTAGCAACAGCTTCCAGCACCCTTACGACGTCTTAGGAACCACTCCAACAATGATGATCTTGCAATGAACATAGCAACCAACATGACCAATGTAGCAACCGGCATAGCAACCGCCATGTCCGCCTTAGCAACGCCCTAGCAACTAACTTAAGCAACCTTGCAACTTCTTAGAAACAACTTCAGCATTGATGACGTGGCAATCAACATTGCAACCAACATGATCAACGTAGCAATCAGCATAGCAACCGACATGTCCGCCCTAGCAACGGCCTAGCAACAGCTTCCAGCAGCCTAGTAATGTCCTGGGAACCACTCCAACAATGATGATCTGGCAATGAACATAGCAACCAACATGACCAATGTAGCAACCGGCATAGCAACCGCCATGTCCGCCTTAGCAACGCCCTAGCAACTAACTTAAGCAACCTTGCAACTTCTTAGAAACAACTTCAGCATTGATGACGTGGCAATCAACATTGCAACCAACATGATCAACGTAGCAACCGGCATAGCAACCGCTATGTCCGCCTTAGCAACGGCCTAGCAACAAACTTAAGCAACCTTGCAACTTCTTAGAAACAACTTCAGCATTAATGACGTGGCAATCAACATTGCAACCAACAAGATCCATGAGAATTCTATGTCAAGTAGAAACTATTATCAGCTGTATTAAATCAACTATTTCAACATTTTTAAGCAACTTTACAATAAGCAACTTTTTATGCAATTATCCACAATGTACACTATGACGCAGCCGAAGGCTGCGTCCAACTTTTTCAACTAATTTAACTATTTTAACAAGCAACATTCATCCAACTATCATACAATTCAACTTTAAGCAACTTTTTCCTTTGGCAACCATCATCCTATGCAACAACTTCCACATTGATGACCTGGCAACCAACATGGCAACCGCTATATCCGCCCTAGCAACGGCCTAGCAACTACCTCAAACACTCAAGCTGCGTCCCGGGAACCACCCCCACGATGATGACCAACCACTCAACTTAGCACCCAACATGATCAACATGGCAACCAGCATAGCAACCGACATGTCTGCCCTAGCAACTGCCTAGCAACAGCTTCCAGCATCCTTGTAATGTCCTAGGAACTACTCAAACAATGATGATCTGGCAATTAACACAGCAACCAACATGATCAACGTAGCAACGGGCATAGCAACCGCCATTTCCGCCTTAGCAACGCCCTAGCAACAACCTTAAGCAACCTTGCAACTTCTTAGAAAACATTCAGCATTGATGACGTGGCAATGAACATTGCAACCAACAAGATCAACGTAGCAACCGGCATAGCAACCGCCATGTCCGCCTTAGCAACGCCCTAGCAACTACCTTAAGCAACCTTGCAACTTCTTAGAAACAACTTCAGCATTGATGATGTGGCAATCAACATTGCAACCAACATGACCAATGTAGCAACCGGCATAGCAACCGCCATGTCCGCCTTAGCAACGCCCTAGCAACTACCTTAAGCAACCTTGCAACTTCTTAGAAACAACTTCAGCATTGATGACGTGGCAATCAACATTGCCACCAACATGACCAATGTAGCAACCGGCATAGCAACTGCCATGTCCGCCTTAGCAACGCCCTAGCAACTACCTTAAGCAACCTTGCAACTTCTTAGAAACAACTTCAACATTGATGGCCTAGCAACCATATCATGTTTTAGTTCTATTGTCAGACATTTTTGCACAAAACTTTTACTTTGATAAAACTTTTTTTCCCCAAACTTTTACTTTTTTAAACTTTTTGCATGCACTATGTAATTTCCATGGAATTACAAATCTAGTTATTATTATTATTCCACTTACCAAAAACTGTGCAACTTATTGATCAGCAACTATGCAACTTAGCAACTTCATTCAACTACCGTTGCGTAGGTCTACATTTGGTGACTTGAGCTAAATCGAAACTTTTTTTCTATCGTTTACGGTTTTTGCGTTATCGGCGATAAACGAGCGTCAAAAGTCCCATTGAAATGAATGGTGGAACTTTCAGCATTCTATTTGCCATTGTTGTAACCTTAGCCACTGTAGTGTAAACATTCCACTGGTCCTGCTGGCAGTCGGAACTTTAGGATCCATGAGAATTCTATGTCAACTAGAAACTATTATCAGCTGTATTAAATCAACTATTTCAACATTTTTAAGCAACTTTACAATAAGCAACTTTTTATGTACTTATCCACAATGTACACGTTGACGCAGCCAAAGGCTGCGTCCAACTTTTTCAACTTATTTAACTATTTTAACAAGCAACATTCATCCAACTATCATACAATTCAACTTTAAGCAACTTTTTCCTTTGGCAACCATCATCCTATGCAACAACTTCCACATTGATGACCTGGCAACCAACATGGCAACCGCTATATCCGCCCTAGCAACTACCTCAAACACTCAAGCTGCGTCCCGGGAACCACCCCCACGATGATGACCAACCACTCAACTTAGCACCCAACATGATCAACATGGCAACCAGCATAGCAACCGACATGTCCGCCCTAGCAACTGCCTAGCAACAGCTTCCAGCATCCTTGTAATGTCCTAGGAACTACTCAAACAATGATGATCTGGCAATTAACACAGCAACCAACATGATCAACGTAGCAATCGGCATAGCAACTGCCATGTCTGCCTTAGCAACGCCCTTGGAGCAACCTTAAGCAACCTTGCAACTTCTTAGAAACCACTTCAACATTGATGGCGGGGCAATCAATATTGCAACCAACACGATCAATGTAGCAACCGGCATAACAACTGCAATATCCGCCTTAGCAACGGCCTAACAACAGCTTCCAGCACCTTTGCAACGTCTTAGGACGCACGTCCTCCACATTAATGACCTTGCAATCAACATATCAACTATCACGATCAACATAGCAACTAGCATAAAAACGACCATGTCCACCCTAGCAACAGCTTCTAGCAGCCTTGCAACGTCATAGGATACACGGCCACAATGATAAGCTAGCAATATACTGTACATAGCAACCAATATGAATTATATAGCAACCAACATAGCAACCGCCATGTCCGCCTTAGCAACGTCCTAGCAACAACCTTAAAGATGACATAGAATGGATTAATTGAGTATTGTACCTTGTTCTCTGATGTTAAAATACAATATATTCAATTGTATTTTGTCAAAAAGAAGATCAAGTGATATTTCACAAGCCTAGTTAACACCTCATATTTAAGATGTGTATTGAAATGGGTTTTTTGCCTAAACAACACCTCACTCTGGCCACCTTAATTGAACTGCAATGGCTTTGTGCTATTTGACATAATTTGTAGGCTTTGTTCTAATTCGCCCATCATTTAATGGCTATTTCTAAATGTAGGATTTCCATATGAAAGAGGGCAGAACCATGCCTCATGTTCATGATTGCTCTTTGACCATCCACAACCTCTCTTAATTCATCAAAACCAATGTAAAAGTGGTTTTCCATTCTATGTCTCCTTTAAGCAACCTTGCAACTTCTCAGAAACAACTTCCACGTTGATGTCCTAGCAACTGTATCATGTTTTAGTTCTATTGTCAGACATTTTTGCACAAAACTTTTACTTTGATAAAACTTTTTTTTTTTACAAAACTTTTACTTTTTTAAACTTTTTGCATGCACTATGTAATTTCCATGGAATTACAAATCTAGTTATAGTGCATGCAAAGCAATGCACTATATTGTTATTCGGAGACTTCTTCTTATTATTTTTATTCCACTTACCACTTTTGTGCGATTAATTCAGCTTAAACTATGCAACTTTGCAACTTCATTCAACTACCGTTGCGTAGGTCTACTTTTGGTGACTTGAGCTAAATCGAAACTTTTTTTCTATCGTTTACGGTTTTTGCGTTATCGCCGATAAACGAGCGTCAAACTTCCCATTGAAATGAATGGTGGAACTTTCAGCATTCTATTTCCCATTGTTGTAACCTTAGCCACTGTAGTGTAAACATTCCACTGGTCCTGCTGGCAGTCGGAACTTTAGGATCCATGAGAATTCTATGTCAAGTAGAAACTATTATCAGCTGTATTAAATCAACTATTTCAACATTTTTAAGCAACTTTACAATAAGCAACTTTTTATGCAATTATCCACAATGTACACTATGACGCAGCCGAAGGCTGCGTCCAACTTTTTCAACTAATTTAACTATTTTAACAAGCAACATTCATCCAACTATCATACAATTCAACTTTAAGCAACTTTTTCCTTTGGCAACCATCATCCTATGCAACAACTTCCACATTGATGACCTGGCAACCAACATGGCAACCGCTATATCCGCCCTAGCAACGGCCTAGCAACTACCTCAAACACTCAAGCTGCGTCCCGGGAACCACCCCCACGATGATGACCAACCACTCAACTTAGCACCCAACATGATCAACATGGCAACCAGCATAGCAACCGACATGTCTGCCCTAGCAACTGCCTAGCAACAGCTTCCAGCATCCTTGTAATGTCCTAGGAACTACTCAAACAATGATGATCTGGCAATTAACACAGCAACCAACATGATCAACGTAGCAACGGGCATAGCAACCGCCATTTCCGCCTTAGCAACGCCTAGCAACAACCTTAAGCAACCTTGCAACTTCTTAGAAAACATTCAGCATTGATGACGTGGCAATGAACATTGCAACCAACATGATCAACGTAGCAACCGGCATAGCAACCGCCATGTCCGCCTTAGCAACGCCCTAGCAACTACCTTAAGCAACCTTGCAACTTCTTAGAAACAACTTCAGCATTAATGACATGGCAATCAACATTGCAACCAACAAGATCAACGTAGCAACCGGCATAGCAACCGCCATGTCCGCCTTAGCAACGCCCTAGCAACTACCTTAAGCAACCTTGCAACTTCTTAGAAACAACTTCAGCATTGATGATGTGGCAATCAACATTGCAACCAACATGACCAATGTAGCAACCGGCATAGCAACCGCCATGTCCGCCTTAGCAACGCCCTAGCAACTACCTTAAGCAACCTTGCAACTTCTTAGAAACAACTTCAGCATTGATGACGTGGCAATCAACATTGCCACCAACATGACCAATGTAGCAACCGGCATAGCAACTGCCATGTCCGCCTTAGCAACGCCCTAGCAACTACCTTAAGCAACCTTGCAACTTCTTAGAAACAACTTCAACATTGATGGCCTAGCAACCATATCATGTTTTAGTTCTATTGTCAGACATTTTTGCACAAAACTTTTACTTTGATAAAACTTTTTAAAACTTTTTGCATGCACTATGTAATTTCCATGGAATTACAAATCTAGTTATTATTATTATTCCACTTACCAAAAACTGTGCAACTTATTGATCAGCAACTATGCAACTTAGCAACTTCATTCAACTACCGTTGCGTAGGTCTACATTTGGTGACTTGAGCTAAATCGAAACTTTTTTTCTATCGTTTACGGTTTTTGCGTTATCGGCGATAAACGAGCGTCAAAAGTCCCATTGAAATGAATGGTGGAACTTTCAGCATTCTATTTCCCATTGTTGTAACCTTAGCCACTGTAGTGTAAACATTCCACTGGTCCTGCTGGCAGTCGGAACTTTAGGATCCATGAGAATTCTATGTCAACTAGAAACTATTATCAGCTGTATTAAATCAACTATTTCAACATTTTTAAGCAACTTTACAGTAAGCAACTTTTTATGTACTTATCCACAATGTACACTATGACGCAGCCGAAGGCTGCGTCCAACTTTTCAACTAATTTAACTATTTTAACAAGCAACATCCATCCAACTATCATACAATTCAACTTTAAGCAACTTTTTCCCTTGCCAACTTTAATTACAACCATCATCCTATGCATCAACTTCCACATTGATGACCTGGCAACCAACATGGCAACCACTATATCCGCCCTAGCAACGGCCTAGCAACTACCTCAAACACTCAAGCTGCGTCCCGGGAACCACCCCCACGATGATGACCAACCACTCAACTTAGCACCCAACATGATCAACATGGCAACCAGCATAGCAACCGATATGTCCGCCCTAGCAACTGCCTAGCAACAGCTTCCAGCATCCTTGTAATGTCCTAGGAACTACTCCAACAATGATGATCTGGCAATGAACACAGCAACCAACATGATCAACGTAGCAACCAGCATAGCAACCTACGTGTCCGCCCTAGCAACGGCCTAGCAACAGCTTCCAGCATCCTTGTAATGTCCTAGGAACTACTCCAACAATGATGATCTGGCAATGAACACAGCAACCAACATGATCAACGTAGCAATCAGCATAGCAACCTATGTGTCCGCCCTAGCAACGGCCTAGCAACAGCTTCCAGCACCTTTGCGACGTCTTAGGAACCACTCCAACAATGATTATCTTGCAATGAACACAGCAACCAACATGATAAACGTAGCAATCAGCATAGCAACCCGACATGTCCGCCCTAGCAACGGCTTAGCAACAGCTTCCAGCTGCCTAGTGATGTCCTGGGAACCACTCCAACAATGATGATCTGGCCATTAACACAGCAACCAACATGATCAACGTAGCAACAAGCATAGTAACCGACATGTCCGCCTTAGCAACGCCCTAGCAACAACCTTAAGCAACCTTGCAACTTCTTAGGAACAACTTCAACATTGATGACGTGGCAATCAACATTGTGACCAACATGATCAACGTAGCAACCCGCATAGCAACCGCCATGTCCGCCTTAGCAACGCCCTAGGAACAACTTTAAGCAACCTTGCAACTTCTTAGGAACAACTTCAACATTGATGCCGTGGCAATCAACATTGCGATCAACATGATCAACGTAGCAACCCGCATAGCAACCAACATGTCCGCCTTAGCAACGGCCTAGCAACAACCTTAAGCAACCTTGCAGCTTCTTAGAAACCACTTCAGCATTTATGATGTGGCAATCAGCATTCCAACCAACATGACCAATGTAGTAACCGGCATGGCAACCGCCATGTCCGCCTTAGCAACGCCCTTGCAACAACATTAAGCAACCTTGCAACTTCTTAGAAACAACTTCAGCATTGATGGCGTGGCAATCGACATTGCAACAAACATGATCAACGTAGCAACTGGCATAGCAACCGCCATATCCGCCTTAGCAACGCCCTAGCAACTACCTTAAGCAACCTTGCAACTTCTCAGAAACAACTTCCACATTGATGGCCTAGCAACTATATCATGTTTTAGTTCTATTGTCAAACATTTTTGCACAAAACTTTTACTTTGATAAAACTTTTTTTTTTCCAAAACTTTTATTTTGATAAATCTTTTTAAAACTTTTTGCATGCACTATGTAATTTCCATGGAATTACAAATCTAGTTATTATTATTATTCCACTTACCAAAAACTGTGCAACTTATTGATCAGCAACTATGCAACTTAGCAACTTCATTCAACTACCGTTGCGTAGGTCTACATTTGGTGACTTGAGCTAAATCGAAACTTTTTTTCTATCGTTTACGGTTTTTGCGTTATCGGCGATAAACGAGCGTCAAAAGTCCCATTGAAATGAATGGTGGAACTTTCAGCATTCTATTTCCCATTGTTGTAACCTTAGCCACTGTAGTGTAAACATTCCACTGGTCCTGCTGGCAGTCGGAACTTTAGGATCCATGAGAATTCTATGTCAACTAGAAACTATTATCAGCTGTATTAAATCAACTATTTCAACATTTTTAAGCAACTTTACAGTAAGCAACTTTTTATGTACTTATCCACAATGTACACTATGACGCAGCCGAAGGCTGCGTCCAACTTTTTCAACTAATTTAACTATTTTAACAAGCAACATCCATCCAACTATCATACAATTCAACTTTAAGAAACTTTTTCCTTTGTCAACTTTAATTGCAACCATCATCCTATGCATCAACTTCCACATTGATGACCTGGCAACCAACATGGCAACCGCTATATCCGCCCTAGCAACGGTCTAGCAACTACCTCAAACACTCAAGCTGCGTCCTGGGAACCACCCCCACGATGATGACCAACCACTCAACTTAGCACCCAACATGATCAACATGGCAACCAGCATAGCAACCGACATGTCCGCCCTAGCAACTGCCTAGCAACAGCTTCCAGCATCCTTGTAATGTCCTAGGAACTACTCCAACAATGATGATCTGGCAATGAACACAGCAACCAACATGATCAACGTAGCAACCAGCATAGCAACCTATGTGTCCGCCCTAGCAACGGCCTAGCAACAGCTTCCAGCACCCTTGCGACGTCTTAGGAACCACTCCAACAATGATGATCTTGCAATGAACATAGCAACCAACATGATAAACGTAGCAATCAGCATAGCAACCGACATGTCCGCCCTAGCAACGGCCTAGCAACAGCTTCCAGCAGCATAGTAATGTCCTGGGAACCACTCCAACAATGATGATCTGGCAATGAACATAGCAACCAACATGACCAACGTAGCAACCGGCATAGCAACCGCCATGTCCGCCTTAGCAACGCCCTAGCAACTAACTTAGGCAACCTTGCAACTTCTTAGAAACAACTTCAGCATTGATGACGTGGCAATCAACATTGCAACCAACATGATCAACGTAGCAACCGGCATAGCAACCGCCATGTCCGCCTTAGCAACGCCCTAGCAACTACCTTAAGCAACCTTGCAACTTCTTAGAAACAACTTCAACATTGATGACGTGGCAATCAACATTGCAACCAACATGATCAGCGAAGCAACCGCCATGTCCGCCTTAGCAACGCCCTAGCAACAACCTTAAGCAACGTTGCAACTTCTTAGAAACAACGTCAACATTGATGGCCTAGCAACCATATCATGTTTTAGTTCTATTGTCAGACATTTTTGCACAAAACTTTTACTTTGATAAAACTTTTTTTTTTTCCAAAACTTTTTTAAACTTTTTGCATGCACTATGTAATTTCCATGGAATTACAAATCTAGTTATAGTGCATGCAAAGCAATGCACTATATTGTTATTCGGTGGCTTCTTATTATTATTATTATTATTCCACTTACCAAAAACTGTGCAACTTATTGATCAGCAACTATGCAACTTAGCAACTTCATTCAACTACCGTTGCGTAGGTCTACATTTGGTGACTTGAGCTAAATCGAAACTTTTTTTCTATCGTTTACGGTTTTTGCGTTATCGGCGATAAACGAGCGTCAAAAGTCCCATTGAAATGAATGGTGGAACTTTCAGCATTCTATTTGCCATTGTTGTAACCTTAGCCACTGTAGTGTAAACATTCCACTGGTCCTGCTGGCAGTCGGAACTTTAGGATCCATGAGAATTCTATGTCAACTAGAAACTATTATCAGCTGTATTAAATCAACTATTTCAACATTTTTAAGCAACTTTACAGTAAGCAACTTTTTATGTACTTATCCACAATGTACACTATGAGCGCAGCCGAAGGCTGCGTCCAACTTTTTCAACTAATTTAACTATTTTAACAAGCAACATCCATCCAACTATCATACAATTCAACTTTAAGCAACTTTTTCCTTTGCCAACTTTAATTGCAACCATCATCCTATGCATCAACTTCCACATTGATGACCTGGCAACCAACATGGCAACCGCTATATCCGCCCTAGCAACGGCCTAGCAACTACCTCAAACGCTCAAGCTGCGTCCCGGGAACCACCCCCACGATGATGACCAACCACTCAACTTAGCACCCAACATGATCAACATGGCAACCAGCATAGCAACCGACATGTCCGCCCTAGCAACTGCCTAGCAACAGCTTCCATCATCCTTGTAATGTCCTAGGAACTACTCCAACAATGATGATCTGGCAATGAACACAGCAACCAACATGATCAACGTAGCAACCAGCATAGCAACCTATGTGTCCGCCCGAGCAACGGCCTAGCAACAGCTTCCAGCACCCTTACGACGTCTTAGGAACCACTCCAACAATGATGATCTTGCAATGAACATAGCAACCAACATGATAAACGTAGCAATCAGCATAGCAACCGACATGTCCGCCCTAGCAACGGCCTAGCAACAGCTTCCAGCAGCCTAGTAATGTCCTGGGAACCACTCCAACAATGATGATCTGGCAACGAACATAGCAACCAACATGACCAATGTAGCAACCGCCATGTCCGCCTTAGCAACGCCCTAGCAACTAACTTAAGCAACCTTGCAACTTCTTAGAAACAACTTCAGCATTGATGACGTGGCAATCAAAATTGCCACCAACATGACCAATGTAGCAACCGGCATAGCAACCGCCATGTCCGCCTTAGCAACGCCCTAGCAACTACCTTAAGCAACCTTGCAACTTCTTAGAAACAACTTCAGCATTGATGACGTGGCAATCAACATTGCCACCAACATGACCAATGTAGCAACCGGCATAGCAACTGCCATGTCCGCCTTAGCAACGCCCTAGCAACTACCTTAAGCAACCTTGCAACTTCTTAGAAACAACTTCAGCATTGATGACGTGGCAATCAACATTGCCACCAACATGACCAATGTAGCAACCGGCATAGCAACTGCCATGTCCGCCTTAGCAACGCCCTAGCAACTACCTTAAGCAACCTTGCAACTTCTTAGAAACAACTTCAGCATTGATGACGTGGCAATCAACATTGCAACCAACATGACCAACGTAGCAACCGGCATAGCAACCGCCATGTCCGCCTTAGCAACGCCCTAGCAACTAACTTAAGCAACCTTGCAACTTCTTAGAAACAACTTCAACATTGATGACGTGGCAATCAACATTGCAACCAACATGATCAGCGAAGCAACCGCCATGTCCGCCTTAGCAACGCCCTAGCAACAACCTTAAGCAACCTTGCAACTTCTCAGAAACAACTTCAACATTGATGGCCTAGCAACCATATCATGTTTTAGTTCTATTGTCAGACATTTTTGCACAAAACTTTTACTTTGATAAAACTTTTTTTTTTAACAAAACTTTTACTTTTTTAAACTTTTTGCATGCACTATGTAATTTCCATGGAATTACAAATCTAGTTATAGTGCATGCAAAGCAATGCACTATATTGTTATTCGGTGGCTTCTTATTATTATTATTATTATAGTGCATGCAAAGCAATGCACTATATTGTTCTTCGGGGACTTCTTCCTCTTATTATTATTCTTCCACACTATTTGTGCGATTAATTCAGCTTAAACTATGCAACTTAGCAACTTCATTCAACTACCGTTGCGTAGGTCTACTTTTGGTGACTTGAGCTAAATCGAAACTTTTTTCCTATCGTTTACGGTTTTTGCGTTATCGGCGATAAACGAGCGTCAAACTTCCCATTGAAATGAATGGTGGAACTTTCAGCATTCTATTTCCCATTGTTGTAACCTTAGCCACTGTAGTGTAAACATTCCACTGGTCCTGCTGGCAGTCGGAACTTTGGGATCCATGAGAATTCTATGTCAACTAGAAACTATTATCAGCTGTATTAAATCAAGTAATTCAACATTTTTAAGCAACTTTACAGTATGCAACTTTTTATGTACTTATCCACAATGTACAGGTTGACGCAGCCAAAGGCTGCGTCCAACTTTTTCAACTAATTTAATTATTTTAACAAGCAACATTCATCCAACTATCATACAATTCAACTTTAAGCAACTTTTTCCTTTGCCAACTTTAATTGCAACCATCATCCTATGTATCAACTTCCACATTCATGACCTGGCAACCAACATGGCAACCGCTATATCCGCCCTAGCAACGGCCTAGCAACTACCTCAAACACTTATGCTACGTCCCGGGAACCACCCCCATGATGATGCCCAACCACTCAACTTAGCACCCAACATGATCAACATGGCAACCAGCATAGCAACCGACATGTCCGCCTTAGCAACGCCCTAGCAACAACGTTAAGCAACCTTGCAACTGCTTAGGAACAACTTCAACATAGATGACGTGGCAATCAACATTGCGACCAACATGATCAACGTAGCAACCCGCATAGCAACCGCCATGTCCGCCTTAGCAACGCCCTAGCAACAACCTTAAGCAACCTTGCAACTTCTTAGAAACCACTTCAGCATTGATGACGTGGCTATTTACATTACAATCAACATGATCAACCTAGCAATCGGCATAGCAACCGCCATGTCCGCCTTAGCAACGCCCTAGGAACAACTTTAAACAACCTTGCAACTTCTTAGAAATCACTTCAACATTGATAACGTGGCAATCAACATTGCAACCAACATGATCAATGTAGCAACCGGTATAGCAACCGCCATGTCCGCCTTAGCAACGCCCTAGCAACTACCTTAAGCAACCTAGCAACTTCTTAGAAACAACTTCAGCATTGATGACGTGGCAATCAACATTGCAACCAACATGACCAATGTAGCAACCGGCATAGCAACCGCCATGTCCGCCTTAGCAACGCCCTAGCAACTACCTTAAGCAACCTTGCAACTTCTCAGAAACAACTTCAGCATTGATGACGTGGCAATCAACATTGCAACCAACATGACCAATGTAGCAACCGGCATAGCAACCGCCATGTCCGCCTTAGCAACGCCCTAGCAACTAACTTAAGCAACCTTGCAACTTCTTAGAAACAACTTCAACATTGATGACGTGGCAATCAACATTGCAACCAACATGATCAGCGAAGCAACCGCCATGTCCGCCTTAGCAACGCCCTAGCAACAACCTTAAGCAACCTTGCAACTTCTTAGAAACAACTTCAACATTGATGGCCTAGCAACCATATCATGTTTTAGTTCTATTGTCAGACATTTTTGCACAAAACTTTTACTTTGATAAAACTTTTTAAACTTTTTGCATGCACTATGTAATTTCCATGGAATTACAAATCTAGTTATTATTATTATTCCACTTACCAAAAACGGTGCAACTAATTGATCAGCAACTATGCAACTTAGCAACTTCATTCAACTACCGTTGCGTAGGTCTACATTTGGTGACTTGAGCTAAATCGAAACTTTTTTTCTATCGTTTACGGTTTTTGCGTTATCGGCGATAAACGAGCGTCAAAAGTCCCATTGAAATGAATGGTGGAACTTTCAGCATTCTATTTCCCATTGTTGTAACCTTAGCCACTGTAGTGTAAACATTCCACTGGTCCTGCTGGCAGTCGGAACTTTAGGATCCATGAGAATTCTATGTCAACTAGAAACTATTATCAGCTGTATTAAATCAACTATTTCAACATTTTTAAGCAACTTTACAGTATGCAACTTTTTATGTACTTATCCACAATGTACAGGGTGACAACTTTTTCAGCTAATTTAACTATTTTAACAAGCAACATTCATCCAACTATCATACAATTCAACTTTAAGCAACTTTTTCCTTTGCCAACTGTAAATGCAACCATCATCCTATGCAACAACTTCCACATTGATGACCTGGTAACCAACATGGCAACCGTTATATCCGCCCTAGCAACGGCCTAGCAACTACCTTAAACACTTATGCTACGTCCCGGGAACCACCCCCACGATGATGACCAACCACTCAACTTAGCACCCAACATGATCAACATGGCAACCAGCATAGCAACCAACATGTCCGCCATAGCAACGCCCTAGCAACAACCTTAAGCAACCTTGCAACTTCTTAGAAACAACTTCAGCATTGATGACGTGGCAATCAACATTGCAACCAACATGACCAATGTAGCAACCGGCATAGCAACCGCCATGTCCGCCTTAGCAACGCCCTAGCAACTACCTTAAGCAACCTTGCAACTTCTTAGAAACAACTTCAGCATTCATGACGTGGCAATCAACATTGCCACCAACATGACCAATGTAGCAACCGGCATAGCAACCGCCATGTCCGCCTTAGCAACGCCCTAGCAACTACCTTAAGCAACCTTGCAACTTCTTAGAAACAACTTCAGCATTGATGACGTGGCAATCAACATTGCCACCAACATGACCAATGTAGCAACCGGCATAGCAACTGCCATGTCCGCCTTAGCAACGCCCTAGCAACTACCTTAAGCAACCTTGCAACTTCTTAGAAACAACTTCAGCATTGATGACGTGGCAATCAACATTGCAACCAACATGACCAACGTAGCAACCGGCATAGCAACCGCCATGTCCGCCTTAGCAACGCCCTAGCAACTAACTTAAGCAACCTTGCAACTTCTTAGAAACAACTTCAACATTGATGACGTGGCAATCAACATTGCAACCAACATGACCAATGTAGCAACCGGCATAGCAACCGCCATGTCCGCCTTAGCAACGCCCTAGCAACTACCTTAAGCAACCTTGCAACTTCTTAGAAACAACTTCAGCATTGATGACGTGGCAATCAACATTGCAACCAACATGACCAATGTAGTAACCGGCATAGCAACCGTTATGTCCGCCTTAGCAACGCCCTAGCAACTACCTTAAGCAACCTTGCAACTTATTAGAAACAACTTCAGCATTGATGACGTGGCAATCAACATTGCAACCAACATGATCAACGTAGCAACCCGCATAGCAACCGCCATGTCCGCCTTAGCAACGCCCTAGCAACTACCTTAAGCAACCTTGCAACTTCTTAGAAACAACTTCAGCATTGATGACGTGGCAATCAACATTGCAACCAACATGACCAATGTAGCAACCGGCATAGCAACCGCCATGTCCGCCTTATAAACGCC
>JAODXP020001040.1:0-21425 GCA_027497455.2 Sardinella longiceps | reverse complement strand
TATAGCGATTTCAACCTTTATTCTGCACCATGCAATCCATTCTGCTTTTTCATTACTAGTTCCTACTTAATTTACAAAAAAATATCTCCTGTTTTGCTCGTCAACCCAAAACATCACTCCCCTCTCATTGCTGCAAGGTCATCAGTCGACCAAGGAACTAGGCCTAAGCTAAACACACAGTATACAAATGACTATTTGACTCTGAAAAAAAAAAAGCATTTACAAAGTGTGCGCTTTGAAACAACCGCTTCAACTTGTGGGTCTGGGACACCAGAGATTCTTAATTGTAGACCAATTGTAAAATCTAGGCTAATCCTAAACTCTTTAAGTGAATCAAGGGGCACGCTCAACTTCTAAAGTAAAATAAATAACGACTTAGGGTGCGTGAAAAAAGGTACGCACTGATGATGGCTTGAGAGCCGAAACGCGTCTGCTATGGACATGGTGGTTTGTGACAAATAAATGATGAGATAAAGCCCATGAGTGCGGATTTTTTCCTTAATCCTAAACTCTACCAACAAACAGCTGCTTTCCCCATTTGAAAAAAAGTACCGTAATGTGCATACCAGAGGCCAGCAGTTTTTAAAGACTACAGGCTTTTGATTGTTGCATAGCAACTAAAAAACTGCCAGTGGTAATGTGATGTTAAACCCTGACAATAGGCCTAAATACTAAACAACACAGGTAGCCTATGTTGTATTCATTTTTTGTTATTAAAATTGTTGTATGAAAGCTTGGGTTGGGGTAGTGTCTATCACTACAACTGTGGTGTATTTGAGCTGGATATGGATAATCACCTGAGGCTGAAACCACAGTTGTGGCAATATCTACTGTTTGAATATTGCATTACTTTATTTTTGTAAGATAATTTTTTGCCTTTAATTTGATAGGCAGTCGAGAGAGACAAAGAAAATGAGTGGGAGAGAGGCACAGGTCCCCTTATTGATGGTATGATGCTCTAGCCTGCTGAGCCACGGCCTCCCACCCACACCCACCAATACTGCATTTCTGAGGACACTGAATAAAAAAAACCCTTACCTGTGCCTGCTGTCAGTCAGAGCTGGGAGCCCGCCCTCTGACATCATCTGCATGGCCGTGGCCCTCAGGCTGTGATTGGTGTATCTCACCGAAGTCCCCGCCTCCAGACACAGCCTGGGTAACATCTGGCCCAGATGATTGATGCCCAGCGGCATGGTGGAATACCAGATCCCAGCAGGGGGCGCTATTCTCTTCGGCTGCAGGTACAGTGCTTTGGCGTCCGTGGGGATTTTGCTGAGGTATTTCGACAGTGAGGCCACAGGACAGAGGGGATTACCTGGTTCTTCGAACATCTGTCCTCTGTGGTTGTTGTTGTCTTTGTTCCCCCCGGCAACCCCCATCCCGACCCCTCCCAAAAGCAGGTCATCTCCAGATGTTGCCATGGTGAAAAACTGTCGGCCGTTCACGTCCCTTTTCAGGACGAACGAGTCAGGCTTCAGGTTCCGGTTTCCCTCACATCCCCGTCGGCCGAAATGCAGCTGGATGTCAAACCAGACTTTATACAATAAGCCTTTGGGGTTGTTTGGCTGAAGAACTGGAGATGTCCGTAAGATGTGGAGATCTTCCGCAGAGATGGGTGGGTGGTGGTTACACTTATCCCTGCCCGCCTTCCGGATCTTTTTCAAGATTCCTTTGAACACGTTGTTAGCGGCGATGAACTCAGGGTCTTGCATGAGGTTCCAGTTCCGAGACAATGGAGCCTCGTTGATATGGCGATTAAGCCCCGCCCTGATTCCGGCGTAGCTGCTTATGCCGTACATCTCCCCCTTTGCCGTTCTTATAGTGGCATAAAACTCCCTCAGGATTGGGCCCAGTTCTGTTTTTGTTATGGTTTTAAAATCTACGATGATGTTGCGTGCTTTCAGCCAGGCTTCGAAGCAACCGGCGGCCCACCCTGTTTGTTTAACCGTGTTCACCTCATGTCGGCTGTTTTCGATACAGTCCAGCTCATTAGGGCTTATCGGGACGTACCGAGGGACTGCCGAATTCGACCTTCCATCCCCCTTTTCTTCTTCCTCCTCATCGTCATCAGAGTCGTATATGAAGTCAAACGCTACATCATTTGACGTGTCGTTATCTGACATCTCGTTTACTGAGTTTCACTCGCTTTATAAAAATGGAATGTAAATATCTGGTGATTACTAGCTGTGTCACCTGTTGTATTAACTCTCTGACGACTCACTTGTGGTATAACAGGGATATATCCACTCTTAATGACGTATCAAATGTGTCTCCTGCAACCAGAAATTCATAAATAGCTCGACTGGGTGTACCTACTGCATAATGTGACACAACTTCAAGTCTGCAAAATTATCATTAGGCCTACCCATCCCTAGTCAAAGGGTACATCTCATCATAGACAAAGTCAAAAACTCACCTACACATTGTTTCCCTGTCCTAAAATAACACTGCCTACTTAATATGAATTCAGTTTCACGTAACATAACGGTACAATACCTCTCACAACTTTAGGTATTTCTGTGAGGTAGGGCTTAGCAAAGGTATAAAAGAGTAACTTCAAAAAGCAGACATCGAGGTTTACTGAAAGCTATGCAGCCTTTCTGAGGTAACGTTGAGGTATTGGGTGACGTTAGGGCTGCCTACTCCCACAACTTCGAACTTTAACGTTAGTGACGTTAACTGAGATCTATTACAGCCAATAGACGACCAAAAAAACTCACCGCGTTGGCCTATTTCCAATGCTTTGAGCAACAGCTTATGAATTGTGGTGTTACATTCATACGTTAAATAAAGCCTTTTATGATGTCTTTTGCCGTTGTCTGTGATGTGTTGACGTTAACGTTATGAGTTCTGGACCACTTATCGTTACACACAGCGATCTGAAACAGCGGCTGCAGCGAGGTAAGATGCGCCCTCTGCCCGGTCTTTCAAGACAAAAACCTGTGGAATTGCGCTCTCCCGATCAGTAAGCTGACTTTAGATGCAATCTTGTTTCCAAAGATTGCACTTTCCATGGGATTCAGCACCGCGAAGCATGCCGTTTTGTTGCTCCAAGTCCAGCCTAACAACAAGCCTTCTTCATGGCGAACGGCTTCCTACATTATTTTACGTCATTAAGTCACGTTTATAACTTATCGCCCTCTAGCGTCCTGGATGAGACCTCAAAGCTGTATTTTGTTTACATAGGCCTAATCTAGGATGTTCTATACCCAAAATAGTTTCAGCCTAGAATAGATGCTTAGTTGAAATATATATGATGTAAACCAGTAGCTTAGATTGTCATTTTACAACTTTTCCTGCCTTTTGCTCCATAAATAACATTGTTTTGAGTATAGGCCTATTATATTTAACATGCATTTTTATCAGTCAATGTATCAGGATACATCCACTATTATTTCATTATTGTTTATAAAAGAAAGGGGGAAATGAACATTTGCTCCTCCAAACTGGTAGGCCACACTTTGGAGGGAAATGTCTTGGACAGTTGCATTAAACACACACTCACAATGGCAGTAGTCTAGTCGTGATCCCCATAGGCCCAATAGTAAACCCAGAAATGTTGAGTACCCTAAACATGCAATACATTTTTTTCTCATCTTAGCATAAGTAATCAACTGAGGAAGTTTCATGGTGATATCTATAATTTAAATTTTTTGGCCTATTCACTTGTAATTCTATCACTTTAATCGCCTATATTATGCAAATTATGCAAATTGCTCAAAGTGCAACTTTGGGCAACCAAGCCAAATTTTATCCATTTGACCTATAGATGATATTTCTGCAATAAAACTTAAGGGTACTCAACATTTCTGGGTTCATGAAATCACGACTAGACTACAGACAAGATTGTTCTGGAGCCTTCCCATGTGCTGAATAAGGAATATGAGCTCCTCCCTTCTGGAAGACGTTTCAGAATGCCTATAGCTGCCGGAGAAACAAATATAAACTCTCTTTTTCTCCCCCATTCTATATCACTGCTTAACCAAAAGAGAAAAAAACAGCCCCCACACACGCATCTACAAGGAATACATACTTCATTCAGGAATATTCAAGTTTTCTAATTTCTTTATTTATTGGAGTGTGCTGCCCCAATGGCTTATGTGACCTATAAATGACCAGACTATAGCCTATAGGCCAAACTGTGTTTTTTAATGTGTTTCTATTGTGTATTTATGTAGATTGTGGAGAGGTGTCATGCAAGACAAATTTCTGTGCAGACAGACAATAAAGCTTTATCTTTAAAATGAATTCATTAACACATTTACAGGCAGATTCAGCACAACGTGATCAACTGTCAATCACTCATGGCGTGCATGTAACAGTGTAAATTTTATTCAGACAATCACAATGCAGAGGGTAACGGCCGGTTACACACGCACATGGATCCAGCTGTTTGATGTAAACAGACGGGCCTTGTCACAGTGGTAAGTAGCCTATCAGACTACCAACTGTAAGGATACTCTATTAGGCCCCAGGCAGGTAGGCAGAGTCCATGAGACGCGGATATGCCCAAAAGTTTATTTCTAAAAATGAATTATTAGTAAAGCGAAGGGAGTTTTTCCCTTGCCCCTGTTACTCATGGATGCTTCCCGTACTGTCTGTAAAGCGCCGTGAGACAATGCACTATATTTGAGCGCTCTACAAATAAAATTGAACTGAAATTTCATTGAATAAGTCAGTATATCTCCCCACACTGATTTATGGTTTTGTTGTCATGATTATGATCTTTGTCATGATAGATAATGCATCCTTTTTTGTCCTTTTATTATTATTTTTTTATTTATTTATTTTTGAGCACAACAAGAGGTCAAAAGACATGATGTTGGACACAATCACCATCGCAGTTCCGGGACCAAGTGCTCCACAAACCGCAGCAGAGCCCCTTCCTTCCTGCGCCAAGGAGTCTCCTACCTACAGGAACCCCAACAGCAAGACCAGTCCCTTCAGCAGCACCATCTCCATCTTTCAAAAGCATGCCATATTCATATCCTTGTTTTATTTCTCACTTTGCCACCGTGTATATCAGTAGAAGAGACCTTTGCAAGGACAACAACCCAAACAATACCTGAAATGACAATAGAAACACTACATGTGGACTGCAACTTAGCTATTCAAATGCAAGTAGGCCTACTCTGACTGGATAACTGTCAGTGATATCAATGTTTAAAATAAATATGATCCCTTCATGTCTGGTGACAAATCAGTGCCATTTATATTATTTGATTACTTGAAATTTCACATGGCATACTGCTCCTTTAATATTCAGTACCATTCATCATCATTCTAATTTGGTATTTAGGACTACATATCATTTTTCCGGACATATTATCAAGTTACATGGGGTTTGTAGATATGAGGGTGATAAGGCATTTAAAGGCATGCAGTAGTGTGGCCAAGATCGTTTTTATTGCTAATGTTGGCTAGCAGAATGAACTTCCTTCTGCTGCGTGTGCCTAATTTGCTGCCCTCCTTGGCTTCCTCCCACCTGTTTGCTAGGTAGGTTAATTGTGGGGTGTGTCCCTTTAAGAGGGATTTAAATACAGGCACCAGGTCGTGAAGGTGCGCACAGCTTACCATCTGGGAGGAGGGGCTTCCTGGAGTTGGTGTGAGGACGGTGCAGTTGTGAATGGCAGCAGGCTGCCTAGCTCCCAGTTACAAGTTATAGTGAGAAACCTGTTTTCAACTTCTGCTTGGCTTGCAGTTTGAAGTTACAGTAAAAGATAATGCCGTGTTCAGCTACGAGAATGCTTCAGGTAGGCTACCTTGCCCAAATGGTTATAGTAGCGTCTTCTGTTTGTTTGCTGCCTGACGGCTTCATTTCTTTGTTTTAGCAGGGGAAATTAGCAAACTAGTCATTTGCCCAGCTGCTAACTGGTTGCATGCATTGCTAGCATCGTTCCAGAGGTAGGTTTAAATGTTTGAACCGCTTTACGTAGTTCATTGTGCCTTACGTTGCGCTACTAATGGCAACTTGGTTTCTGTTTACAGAGATTCGCCAACGCTGGCCTTCATGTGCAGTCCTTGCACCTCCGAGTTTGCTGTTTTGTCTCCCGTGTCGTCTTTGCTTTATGTTTGATGTTTTTGTTGGAAGTGTGGAACTTGGTGGCAGCAAGTCCTAGCTGCCCTATCTGTTTGTCTAACTGTTTTTGTTTGTGTGTATTTGAGTTGTTTTGATGTTTGGGCAATGTGGTGTTGCCTTGTCCAACCGTTGTGTTTGTTTGAAAGCTTTTGTTTTGTTTTATTTTATTGTGATTGTATGACTGGTAACCCTCATCAGTAACCTACTTGGGTTAGGTGTGTGTGTGTGTGTGTGTGTGTGTGTGTGTGTGTTTTTTTTTTTTTTTTTTTTTTTTTTTTTTTGTGCATTGCTAAAGCCCTCTGTGTCTTCCCAGACAGGTGTGGTGTGGCACAGGCTGACCCTCTGGTGGTGGGAACCCCTTCACATCCCCCTACTGTGTGCACCTGGTGTCTTTCGGCTTGTAGTGTTTCTTCACGTGTGGTGTTTAGCTTTGGTCCCCCTCTCCCCGTTGGTGGCAGCCCTGGTAAGCCCCCGCCCTGTCCTGGTTTCCGTTCCCCCGGCTGTATCATAAGCCTTTGGGCTATCCAGCACTAGCCTGACATAGCCCACCCATAATACGAATGTTCATCCGTATCCATGGTCTGGGAACGGTCCTCTGGGGCGTGTTTACATTGGTAGAGAGTCTACCGGCCAATAAGCGAAGCTGATTAGACGAGCTGTCCAATCGTTTCAAACCAGAAGTGAATGCCCTCCCCTCCACAGTATAATCGCGTCAGGTTAAAGAACCCCCAGACCATGAATACGGATGAACAGCAGTATTATGGTCGGGCTATGTCAGGCTAATCCAGCACTGTGTGCGTAAATCTACTGTAATGGAGTATTGCCTCCTATAACACATCTCCAGGGAGCGTGAGTGATTGATTGTGTGTCTTTGTCTTTTGTAAATAAGTTATTATTTTGCTGAAATACGTGACTCCTGTCTTGTAATTTGATACGAACTTGTGTGACCTGATGTAACTTAAAGGGTTATTTCCTAGGGTACTACCCGCCCTAGGTGGCGTAGACGACAACCATACAAAATTTGTCATTACCAAAGAGTCCACTTTGCCACACTAAGTAACAATAAAAACATGGGCCATACGTGAATGGACACTTTTCCCATCCAGTTTCTCATGCATGTCCCTTGTGCAACACAGTGTGCCGGTAGCCTACTTTCTGGACATACTGGTGCCTTTACAAATGTTCAGAACATAAAGGAATACCAAACCATCAACCAGTTTTTTTTTTTTTAAATAGCCTACTTTCATTACCGACGTTCTATTTCGCAATATTTAAGTTGAAGGAGTTAGCAACTTTCTTCAACAACCTCAATGTGTGGGTCAAGCGCACACGGGAATATTCATACCAAGTGGTCTTGGCGCTCAACTTTTCTCCTTTCAAGTCTTGTTTCCTTCATTCTTTTTCTACCTGCTTTATTCATAGCACTGGATATTTACAACAGTATCTTTAGCTAAGCTAAATGACAACTACTCATTTGAAATAGTAATCCTGACTGTACTTTGCGATGGCAGAACTTTGCTGTGTTGCGTAAACGAAACCGATCGTGTGGGAATAAATGTTTCGAGCCAAATGTAATAGTCTACGTGGCTTAGAACTAGTAATTAAGATAAACGATAAAATATGTGGTTCACCATCAAAATTCAAAATGCTTTGCGGCACCCCCTGGACTAGCCTCATGGCACCCACTTTGTCAACCCCTGCTCTGGACACACTCTAGCGGTAACAAATTGAATTTGCTCAGTGAGTCCGTCTAGTGATGAGCCATAGCTCCGACTTAAATTGCGTCTGAGCTGTTTACGCAGTTGGTTGTATTCAGACATCGTGGTGTTAAGCTAATCACAACGTTATATCTGGACAGGGAGTTATTGGGCGGGCTTAGCGTTGTTTGAATCCCTTGGCAGACAAGACTTTACTTCACTTCTACCAAAGTCCATTTGCCAAGAGCGGATTTATTATTTGGTCGGACACCGTTGGGTCGTAGGGCAGATTTCAGTGTAAACTAAATTTTGAATTCTTCGTTGCTCTGATTGGTCATAGTGCTGTCCTATTGTAGCCTGGCACGCCCTCCCAGTGACGTAACACCTTCGGAGTTGCTGTCACTGGTCTGGCCAGCTGCTGATCGGGCAGGACTTCTGAATTCCCCCAAACTGGGGAACTGCCCCCTCTTGGTCAAGAACCAATCAACTTTTAGCAGCTCCAACGGCTCTCAGTCCTGTTCAAGCAATGCCCTTCGGGTCACATACGTCAGAGGAAAGAGTGGTGTGATTG
This sequence comes from Sardinella longiceps, assembly GCA_027497455.2. Classification (NCBI taxonomy): domain Eukaryota; kingdom Metazoa; phylum Chordata; class Actinopteri; order Clupeiformes; family Clupeidae; genus Sardinella; species Sardinella longiceps. Next base: position 13,078 of record JAODXP020001040.1, on the reverse strand, counting down.
GTTTTGTTTCGGCACAGCATTTTCTAACATCGAAAGTTTAACAGGAAATGTGAAAAACACCATATATATATACGTCATGCCTCTACAAGAGGCTAGATATTACCCCTCTTCCATATGATGCCGAGGAGTTCGAGGGCATGCCAAAACCTTTTTATTACTCATTTAATTAATTGGTAACAATTGAGGTTTGAAGGTCATTTTAAGTGATATATTTATTGTAAAAACACAAGTGGCAGTGGCAGACGGAGCCTTGCGGTTTTACCTCAAGGTTTCCACGGATACACGGGGAAGATACTTAAAAATTTAACAGGAAATGGCAAAAACACAGTCTACATAATGCCATTACAAGAGAGGCTAGATGTCACGCCTCTGCCTTATGATGCCGAAGAGATGGCCATGCAGCTCCTTGTGAGTCATATTGAGATGCGTGAGGTAAGTGGTGCTTTCATAATATATTACTGTGTTGCTCTGAACCTTTACCAGGGTTCCCCCGGGTCAGACAATTTCTGGAATATCTGGTTTCAACCTCTTTATTACTCATTTGTATGTATAAACATGACATTGTTGTGTTCTAAGGTGTACTCATTTGTATTTATAAACATGACATTGTTGTGTTCTAAGGTGTTGATGTTCTTTCGTTCTTGTGGTGAGATTTAAAGCCCCCACTTGCAACATTTTGGTAAAATTTCGATATTTCAGTTTTGGCTAGTGTCCATTAGTTTGAGTAATAGAGCTCTTGTTGAAATTTATTGAAGTTGCCCTTTAAAGCAATATACCAGTAATGGAGCTTACCTCTGCGCTGACGTCATGTGGGATGGGTCAATACCCTGCAGCACAGCCCTCCCCTCCCCAACCCTAACAACGACGACGGAGCGCTAATGTAATGCAAGCTAACTGTAGAGTAAGCTGATTAGCTGCCTAATTTAATCTATCTAATTATTAATAGTCTACCCACAGGTTTTATTATCAGATTTCAAGGGAAGATATTGGGACTACTTTTTATGTGTTGGGACATTTCTTCTATGTGAGGTCATGGAAATTCATATATTTGGTCAGGGAAGGTCACAGAAAATTCAGGGAATTTAAATCTGATCTGGAGTGGGAACCCTGTTTAATACACAGGAGAAGTGGATTTTTTTTTTTTGACACCATGCCACCTGCTCAAAATGTTTAAATTTCTTGAAAAATCTTTGTTGAAACTCCCAGAAACATTTATAAATCATTTATGTTGCCAGGCGACACCCCCTGAGGTAGAGGAGGATGTCCAGGAAGTTGTTGAGGAAGATGATGCGGTAGGTGATAAGATGAGAAAAGTTATAATTTGTTGTAGTCTGTTTTTAAAGAAGGATTTTCATACATTTATTTTATTCATTTGTAGCATTCCATGTTATTTGGCCATATTTTGTTAATGTTCATATTAGCTATGAATGCCATTTAAATGGAGATTGATTTCTTTCAGTGTACCTGTCCAATGTGTGGGGAGATTTTCCCACGCAGTGTATTGGAAGTTCATGCTAGTTCGTGTGGAGAAAGGTGACGACGTGTACTGTGAGTTTCAAAATGAAGAAGTGAAAAATGTCATTTATTGAAATCCATACAAATCATTGAAATCCATACTTAACAATTCATGTATTCTTTTGCTCTAAGAACACCTGATGATGAGCTGAGTACTAGTACAAGTGCAGCTAGACAAACATTGTGTATTTTAAAACACGTGTTGATTTTTATTGTAAAAACACAGGTGGCAGTGGCAGGCGGAGCCTTGCAGTATTATCGCAAGGCTCTCATGGGTATACAGGGAAAATCCTGAAAACTTAAACAGGTAATGGGGAAACATACCCTTCATGTCATGCCTCTGGAAGAGAGGTTAAATGTGACCCCTCTTCCTTTTGATGCTGAGGAGTTCCAGGGGATGCCAAAGTCTACATGCATCTCATGTGTCAAAGTAATGGCCATGCAGTTGCTGGTCAAATGTGTGACGTAAGTGGTGCTGTCATAAGTTATTACTCCAAACACTTTGCTGTAATAAAAGTTGCTCGCAGCTCGAGCACCAGGCTCTTTCAATTGTGCCTCAGGTGGTGAAGGAGCACAAACTTTGGGGGATAGAGGCAGCCTTGGAGGCGTGCCAAGCAATATTGGTCCAGTCTGTAATGTTTTTGTCACTCTGCTCTTTTGTTACAGAATAAGTAAGTCAAGCGCCAAAGAGCAGCTGCAGACCTTCCAAGCCAACAGTGCAGATTGGGCTGAAACCCTGAGGAAGAACCGCAATGTCAGCCACTTTTTGGAGGAGATCGATGTGACTGTGAGTAACCACTTTTCTTTAGAATACCTATATTGACCCTTCCCACCCATGTGACTTTTGTCAGAGCGGCCGCCATTTTGGACATGTAGTGGACTGCAGTTTGAATGCAGTGGACAAGAAAACGAATATGAAAAACGAAAAAGGTCTGAAATAAAATGCAGAAAACGCCTTGACTGTCCCGAAATGTAGAGCATTTAGAGCAAGGGTGGGCAATTATTTTGTCCAAGGGGCCACATTGGCTTTTAGATTTTGACTAACGGGCCAGGTGTTAACAGTCAACTGGTTGATACCGGTAAATTGACAAGTCTCCAACCAGTAGCCCCACTTTCTTCAGAGGACATGCTAATATGCAGGTTTAAAAGGGTGGAATTTGCTTTTCATGATCATACAACACATTTGATGAATAAGGCCTATAACCTAAGTCACCATTACTAAATGAGAAATTATTTTATTTTGGGAAGGCTCCGCGGGCCGCATGAAATAGCTCTGCGGGCCGCATCTGGCCCCTGGGCCTTAGTTTGCCCAGGTATGATTTAGAAGGTGAGCAGAGGGAGAGGTGGAAAAGTTGATATTAGCAGGCATAGAAAATTACGTTTACCTGCTTCCGTCAGGATTGTTCACTGACGTTCAGAAGTTCACGGTTAACCCGACTTCACCCCTCATGATCTGTACCAGTATGTCATTAACGATCACTCGCCATACAGAGATCTTTACCAGTATGTCATTAACAATCCATCGCCACACACAGGTAGTGATCTGAAAGCGTTTAAGAGTTTCGGTGCCTACTAGTATTTTGTGTCAGGCTGGGTCACATGCGTAGCCTACATCAGTGGATCGTCCCTGGAGTCCCATCAGTATCAGGATAAACAAAATGTTATGAACTGTCATTGAAATAACTGCTTAATCTGTTGAGAAATGGTCCCCGTCATAAATTTGCTGTTACCAGAACCAAGCACTGTAACGTTAATACTGAAGGGTCGGTGTCTGTAGTGTATTAGTAGCTTACAGGTGTTGGGAACGTGGGGCTCGCGAGCCACTAGTGGCCGTCCGAACTGCATGTCACGCAATGAAACAAGTTAGTATTAGCACTAACAAGTTAACCATGTTCAATTCCACTTATGCATGTGAGAGCCTGCTATTCAGTTCAGACGAAAGCTTATTTAGTCCACTTGGGTTCGTTCTCGAAAGCTTTACTCGCTTGTTCTTCGTTGTTAGCCGTGGTAGACCACTGGTAGTCCATGTCCAAAATGGCGCTTACCTCTGCGCTGACGTCATGTGGGATGGGTCAATACCCTGCAGCAGAGCCCTCCCCTCCCCAACCCTAAAAACGACGACGGAGCGCTAATGTTATGCAGGCTAACTGTAGAGTAATGTGATTAGCTGCCTACTTTAATCTATCTACTTATTAATATTCTACCCACAGGTTTTACTATCAGATTTCCCTGCATCACAGCAGCATTTTAAGCTCTACCTGGGAGTGTTCTGTGAGTGACTTCAAGTGCAGCCATGCTGCAGCCCTGGCCATTGCAGGAATGAGGGAGATCAGCGCCACAGACATGGAGTGCAGGTGGAAGAAACCAGCTATCACCCCTGCCTTCAAAAGACTCAACTTTTAATAAATGTAATGTTTTAATAAATGTAATGTAATAAATAAACGTATCAATCTCTTGATCTTTAGAAACGTTGCACATTTATTAAAAGTTGAGCCTCTTGAAGGTAGTGTGCAAATCCTTCTGTTTTTTCACACAGTGTGGAATGACATGGCTGCTTATACCACAGCCGCGGCCTCAGGCTCTTTCCACTGTGCCTCAGCTGGTTAAGGAGCATAACTGTACGTTCACACTAACAGCTACTAAAGCTACAAAATCGCTTTTGTAGCGCAAAAAACAGCTGCTAAATTTTCTGTGTTCGCCCAAATCGCTGTATCGCTCATGACGTGCCTGTTGTCATTCCCATTAACATCACAGCTTTTAGATTTTACAGCTGAAATGCGCCATAGCTAATTTGCATAAAGTTGAATGTTTTTTTTTTTTGTTTTTTTTTAGTCGCTCAAATCGCCGAACTTTTACAGCTGGTAGCTTTTGTCACTCTTATCGCTTTTATCGCTCTTGTCCATAGAAAGTTAATGGCTTCCAGCGATTTTACAGCTTTAGTAGCTCTTGGTGTGAACGTACAGTAAGAGTTGGGGGCTCCAGCGTTAGGCTCTTTTTATGTCTTTGAAATGACATACTGCTTTCACCAGAACCACAGCCCCAGATCCAGCATCAGGCTCTTTACACTGTGCCTCAGCTGGTGAAGGAGCACAACATTTAGGGGTTAGGTAGTACTGGCTTCCGTGAAACTTTCTGAAGACTAACTGTACGTTCACACCAAGAGCTACTAAAGCTGTAAAATCGCTGGAAGCCATTCACTTTCTATGGGCAAGAGCGACAAAAGCGATTTGAGCGACAAAAGCTACCAGCTGTAAAAGTTGAGCAAATTGGGCGATTTGAGCGACTAAAAAAAGCTAAAAAAAAAAAAAAAAAAACGGTTAACTTTATGCATATTAGCTATGATGCGTTTCAGTTGTAAAATCTAAACACCTTGATGTTAATGGAATGACAACAGGCACATCATGAGCGATAAAGCAATTTGGGCGAACAGACAATTTTAGCAGCTGCTTTTTGAGCTACAAAGGCGATTTTGTAGCTTTAGTAGCTGTTGGTGTGAACGTATACTGTAGTTACTAACGCTAGGCCATCCAGACAGCCACTGGTGAAAAACGGTCCAATCCTCTGTAGCAGCTGCACAGACAGAGGCGGTTAATGGCAAGTACTTTCAAGAAACTCTCAAAGACCCAGCTCTTTCAAGAGTACCTCCTGTCCTAGTTTCACTGATCTAGCACTCCCGAAGTCTCGCACTTGCTCTAAGTATTAGCAATTGGCACTTCAAATAGGTATATACTTGTGTTGTAGCTTGATTTTTATTCTTCTTTTGTAAGTCACTGTGAGTAATAGCATCTACTAAATGCATAAGTGTAAATGTAAAGGAAGGTAATTTTGGTGCTGTGCTGACAAGACTCTCTTCTGTTCCCTGCCCATCGCTCATGAAGAGGCTGCTTGGGGGGCAGAATTTGGATGGAGTGCTGGCTGTAATCTTAACATCCTATTGGCCGGTAGTCTCTCTACTGATGTAAACACACCCCAGAAGACCGTCCCCAGACCATGGATACGGATGAACATTCGTATTATGGGCGGGCTATGTCAGGCTAAATAAATGTACCATCAACCATGCATGTGTTTATACATAATGGATACAGTTGCTTCTAATGGATAGTCTGTTTCAGTGTACTTCTAACTGTGTGTACAGACCGAGACCGATTCAGGAGACATGGACGACGGAAGTAATTGACTTTGTATTGGGACCGGCGATTTGGGCGACAAAAGCAGCAGGCGACTTGGGTGATAAAATCAAGTTAAACTTCGGTTAACTTTATGTAATGAGCTATGATGCGGTTGGGCGACTACCAATCAGAATGTCGATTTACTGGTGAGATGCCAATAGAGAAGCATGATCTAACGTTTGAATGCTAACGTCATGGGCAAAGTTGCTGTTTTGGTTGGGAGTCTTCGGTGGCTCTTGGCAATTTATCGCTGGCGGTCTTAACGTACAGCAACAGTCTGATTCAGTCTGCATCTATTGATCACAGTCTGACTCAGTCTGAACATAATTCAAATCACTCACAGAGAAGGCCTTTTCCTGAAGGGTGTCACAGTCTGGTGGCAAAAAGGGAGATCACACGAGGGGTTCCAAATAATGACAATAATTTATTTACAAAATATATACAAAAAGCGTAGATCCACGACAAACAACAAAATAATGAAAAAGGTCCCCTGTAGCACACAGGCACCTGACAGAGAGCCAGCCTCAGGGTGAAGAGAGAGAGAGAGAGTGGTAGATCTTCTGACTTTTTATGGGATTGGCCCACACCGGGCCCTGGTATGAGCCAATCTGCAACCTCCTCTCCAGCCAGCCTGCCAGGGAGACACAGAAAAGAAGAGCACCCCTGGTGCCCTGGTGGAACTCTGCTACTCCCGGAGGACTTCTGGGGCTGGGGCTGTGACAAGGGTAAAATACCCCCTTTGATTCCTCGTCTCCGTCATGTTGATATGAGGGGAAGGGGGGCTCAGGGCAGTGGTGGCTCTAACCAGGATGTCTTCGCTTAAATCCAATTGGCTTCGGTATTTTTATTCAGGTACAGGTATTTTTATTCAGTACAATGTTCTTGCAGAGGTAAGTGTTCCCCGGTGTTACTCTGTTCTCGCTTCCATCAGTAGTCATTATGTAGACGTCTTTCTCGTTCGAAAGGGCAAGCTGGCGCTGCATTTGACACTTGGCCACCACGGTCTCTCCAAATTCGTAGCCTGTGGCCCGCTGCCTCTCGATGCTGCTGACACACCTCAACCTGGTTGGGGGGACGGGAGTACGGTGTCTTCTCCATCTAAGACCTTTCCCTGAAGGGTAAAATACCCCCTTTGATTCCTCGCCTCCATCATGTTGATATGAGGGGAAGGGGGGCTCAGGGCAGTGTTGGCTCTCACCAGGATGTCTTCGGTTAGCTCTAATTGGCAGCTCCAATAAAGCATTGCATTTTTATTCAAGTAGGCTCTGCCATCTCAGATGCCCATACAACCAGTGAAACAACATCATGGCTGAGGCTGTTTTGTGTTCTCTTGAGAAACCTGGCTCTTCTTGTCTTAGTTCCTTCAACTACCTTGAATGCACTGATCTACCACTATGTGTTTTAAGACGGGCTTCGCCGATCTTGTTCGTTCCTGATTGGCCATAAGCTATCCTGTTACGTCCAGAAGTAATTTGAAAGATCGGAGCATTTTTCAGACCACGATTGAGTTTGGTTTATCTCTCGATGCCAGACTATACATTTCATTACCAGGCAAGAGGGGCATGGCTATGCCCTAAGGGGGGTTTATTCACACTGAACACGCTTTTCTGCTTGTAAAACGCGAGTATTCTGAAAATGTGAGTGACAAAAACATGCGAGGTCGAAAGTGATAAATGTACGTCTTGTTGCTATGACAGCTAGATTTGGCTAAACCGCTAACTCTCCGACTTAGCTATGACTAGCAGCTAGGCAACGGGCCCATTGTTGAAGAAAACGCGACCTCAGAAGTTAAACTATTTTCAACTTTGAGCCCTTGCGTTTTCTAGTCGCTTGCGTTTTTACTAGCATTTTTTTTTTTAAGCGAGGCGCATATCAACGGTCAAGTCGCATCGTTCCATAGGTTAACAATTGAAATCGAGCGCCTGGAGGTGAAAAAAGCGTGTCAGTGTGAACGACCGCTAAGGAGGACGTAGTGGCACCAGGTCCAGGGAAAGCTTTACTGAACTGAACGGGACCTCTGCTATTTTGTGGTGTGTAGCACAAAGGAGGCAGTGGTGATCCCTGTCCCCAAAGACCCTACATGGGGCCAACACCTGGCTGCAGCAATGTAAAGGTAAGTAATTTTGGTGCTGTGCTGACAAGGTCCTCTTCTATTCCCTGCTCATCTCTTATGAAGAGGGGGGCAGAAGTAAGATGGGGGTCATGGCTGTCAACTGGGGTTTCATGAATTAGCCTGAGGGAGTCAAAGTCTTTGTAAAAGCTTAGTTTTACTGATTCTCCCCTATTTTGTTTAATGGGTCTCTCCACATTTCAGTTACTCTTCTCACAGCACATTCTCCCTGAGTAGTAGATTTGGACGTGGAGGGGGGGTGCGTGACGTCACATGTCCGAAAATGTGTTTTAAATTACTCAAAAGTGTTAATAGCACAAACGAAAATATTTGCAGCACAAACGAACTGCAGTGTTATTTCAGCATTTTGGGTTTGAGGGGGGGCCAGCTTCTCACAGCTGTGGGCTTTCCTCAAAAATAATCTCTAGCTCAACACCTTGTGGAAAGCTTGGCAGGTGATGGCCAGCTTGCGAACGGCTGCATCCTCCTCTTTCACCACCTTAAGTAAAATTTGCTCCAATATCTCCAGAGTCAACCACTGTGTCCTCTTTCACCGCCTCGAGTACAATTTGCTCCAAAACTGAGTCGACTGCCGCATCCTCTTTCTGATAAAGAAATGGAATTTACTTATAACTAAATACAGAGAGTAGAGACTGGCCATCTCACATTCTTCATGCATGTCTCAACACACACACACACACACACACACACACGTTCAGTCAGTCAGTCCTCAACCACCCACTCCAGTCCATCTATCTGAACGCATGCCGGGGAACAGTAGCCAAGTGGGTATGGCTCCCCACTGTAGAAGTGGGTGTAATGGCCCATTTTCCCCTGCCCCCTGGTCCGCCATAAAGCTTGTAGATTGTGCCGCAGACCCTGCAGGCCGCCAGCTCCATCCCAACCCGGTACTTCTCTTGAAAAGATGGCGGGTGAGCACTCCAGTTGACCATGCCTAATGGAAAACAAACACACACAATATTTCTCAAAAGTGAGTTTACCTCTACTGTGGAGAGCTTAGCTGTAGAACTTTACTGTCCTCTAAAAATAGCCAAACACACTTTTCATGTCAAAACAGCTAAACCAAAAATGCCCAAACTGTCAATGTTTCTTTCTTTCTTAATTTATTTTTTAAAGCACTGTCTTAACCTGTAGGGATTTGGAATTCACCAAAACAGCAAAGATTTCTGCGTAAGGACCCTAAACCAGTAGTTCTCAAAGTGTGGTCCGCTCGAAAGCTCAAGTGGTCCGCAAGGTGATTTCCAGAAAATAAATATAAGTGAATTTAGTATGTTTCTCACTAAAATGATTTGAGAGCCAAATAGGTGGTAGATACGATACAATACGATAATACTTTATTTGTCAGTTTGCACTGAAATTCTTTTTGCGTTCCTGAGCAAGACTCATTTAGCTCGTTTAAGATATAGACATACACATAACATCAAAGACTATTGCACATGTGGTAGACATAGGACACAGGCTCAAGTACAGATACATACAGACATACCTGCATACTTACATACAGTACATATATAACCCACATAACTTAAAGACATTACCATCATGGAAGATGGCACTAAACATACAGTCTGACTGACTGACAAGACTGGTTCAGCAGGAGAATTGATTGATGTATGAAGGATTGTTTGAGTCTGTTAGCGGTTAAAGGAGAGGCACTCTGAGATGTTCAATGAATACTATGAAGCAGGCCTGTACATTTTAGTAAATACTTTAAGCTATCTGAATTTGAATTGGCCATCAATGGCAATTTAAAATTGCTTGTTGATTTGGTTCGAAGGGTAAGGGGTAGCAACATGCAACTTTGTGAGAGGGCGTGAGGGTAGGTAGTCCCTTGAAGTGGTCCTCGATCTGAAAAAGTTGATGCTAAGGCAGTGCAAAAAATGATGACAATGCTATTACCCATTCATCAAAACTATTGCCAGTTGTTTATACATTACTGGCTTTCAAAGATAAATGTGAAGCTCACTAATTTAAGGATAACTTAAAAGATGACCATCCATAGGGCAAAATTATCTAATGGATGGGAGGTTCGTTAAGTCAAGGTGGCAACTTTTTTAGCAAGGAAAGGAAGTGTATAATGACCACTAATGAGCATGTCACTGATGCTTAGTTTACACTTACCCGGGTCTTCAAGAAACCGGGTATAATCCCTTCCCCCGAGTAAGAAAACAGTCGCATTTACACAAACATCAAAAACGGCTAAGAAAGGCGGTGACAATTAACCACCACGTCACAGTTTTATCAAAGATCTTTCAAGGGAGCAACATCGTAGCAGATGGCCACAAACGTGAAGTGTTTCGGTCTGCATTAGCACATTACGTCACATCATTAACATTTTCCCTTAGGAAATTATAAAATGATATAATGTATGTGTGTCATAATATTGTCTGTGATCATTAACAAAACCAACAAATGACAATTCAATCGCTCCTCTGCAAAACAATGTTGTATGAACCAAGTGTGCTTTTTAGCTTTAGACAGAGAGGGTTTGTTTGGCAGTTACCATGACGACATAGCTATATGCTAACTATAAGCTAGTCGTTTTGGACTTTGCTCAAACCTAACATATTGCTGTAAACTATGTTTATGTTTGCTCTGTCCACTGAAAATGAACTCAGTAATGTTACCCACAGGCTGTCAATAAATTACATCTCAAATATAAATGTAAAACATTACGTTAGCTAGATCGCTAGCGTTAGCTCGCTAACAACTTGAAATTTTAGTAGGCTATTTACTGCCTGGCAGCTTCATCTGATAGAAATACCAACAGTAACAGTTTACAACATTAGTCTTGAAATCATGTTAAACACTTACAGAATATGAGAGATACATGCCAAAAAACCTGATAACTCCAAAAAGACAATTTATTGGTAAAAGTCCTGACATCATTCAAAACCAGATGGTGCCCCTTGTGAAAATAGAACTACTATGCGCAAACGTAGGTGCTTCTTGTTTGCTCAAACTGTCTTTGGTGCTAGAGCTCCGGTTATGGGTAGTTAGGGGAGACCGGGGTTGGTTGTCACATAGGTTGTCACAGTCGTCATATCTCAGCCACTAGAGGGCACTGATCAAAACTTTTGACACAGATCTGTTCAGAATTTGGGTCAAAGTTCACCTACATTGTTATTGGAGGTGTAAGCAGCATCAGTTTGAGGTGAGACAACTTTAAGTGTTTTTCACATGCAAAACCAACGTTTGAGGACTACATTGTTTTTCTTATAAATAATGATACTATAAGTTGATGTCAGAACAAATATTGCCATTTGAAAGTGTAAAGGGAAAGCTGCAATTTGGTAGGTTTTTTCAGAGCTTGGGTAATACATGTGGATGCTAGCCTCCAAAATAGCTAAAAATGTCTACATTGTTTACATGTGCATGCATGCTGTTATAAAGATAGTTCTCTTAATCTTTTTAGACAGAAGAATGGGTAGAATGTACATCAGGAAGACAGTGCAAGGCCAGACACCGCCCGATGTGATGCTCAGGGCAGTCAGGGAGGTGAAGTTGGAGAACAAATCTATAAGAGGGACAGCTGAGAAGTACAGCATTAACTACCGTACACTGGCAAGATATTGTAGAAAAATCAGTCCAGCAGAAATTGAGGGAGATTGCACGCAGCTATCCCTTCCAGTGGGCTATGTGAAGAACAGGAGAGTTTTCACTGAGGGACAGGAGAGTCAGCTGGAAAAGTATGTCCTGACAGCATCCGACATCTATCTAGGCCTGTCGCCCATTGAAGTGCGCAAATTGGTGTATATGTTTGCAATAGCCAACAATATACACATTCCATCCAATTGGGCGGACGTGGAGATGGCCGGTGTGGACTGGTTCAGTGGGTTTTTGAAGAGGCACCCTTCCCTGTCTATCAGAACGCCAGAGGCCACCAGCTTGGGGTGCGCCAGTGCCTTCAACCGTCACAATGTTGCCAAGTTCTTCAACAACCTGGAGGACGTCCTACAACGCTACAAATTTGAGCCCCAGTCCATCTGGAACATGGATGAAACGGGAGTAACCACTGTCCACAGGCCAAATAAAGTGGTTGCCAGGCGAGGGTACAAGCAGATTGGTTCGCTGACCTCAGGAGAGAGAGGAACACTTGTGACCCTCTCTTGTGCAGTCTCTGCAATAGGGACTTCTATCCCTCCTTTCTTCATTTTTCCGAGGGTCAACTTCCACCAACATTTCTTTAGTGGTGCCCCCACAGGGAGCATGGGAGCTGCAAATCCATCCGGCTGGATGAGGGAATGTCATTTTGTGCAATTTCTGCAGCACTTTGTCTCCCACACACGATGCACCAAGGAAAGGCCCTGCCTCTTACTGTTAGACAACCATAGCTCTCACCTCTCCGTTGACGGCCTGAGTTATGCCAAGGCTAATGGTATCGTCATGCTCTCCTTCCACCCTCACTGCTCCCATCAAATGCAGCCTCTCGATGTGTCTGTCTATGGGCCCCTGAAAAGCTATGTGAACAAGGCATGTTCTGCCTGGATGATCAACAATCCAGGGAAGACGATGACCATATACGACATCCCGAAGATTGTGGCTACCGCCCTCCCCTGTGCAGCGACCACTGAAAACATACAGGCTGGATTCAAGGCGAGTGGGATCTATCCCTTTGACAGAGAAGCATTCACGGAAAGAGCCTTTGCACCATCTTTCACCACGGATCGGCCCCATGACCTAAATGACAGGGGAGGGAGAAGAGCCAGATGCAGTGGGGAGAGAGAGAGAAGAGGCAGGCGCAGTGGAGAAAGAGAGAGAGAAGAGCCAGATGCAGTGGGAGAGAGAGAGAAGAGCCAGATGCAGTGGAGAGAGAGAGAGAAGAGCCAGATGCAGTGGAGAGAGAGAGAGAGAGAGAGAGCCAGATGCAGTGGAGAGAGAGAGAGAAGAGCCAGGTGCAGTGGAGAGAGAGAGAGAAGAGGCAGGTGCAGTGGAGAGAGAGAGAGAGAAGAGGCAGGTGCAGTGGGGAGAGAGAGAGAGAAGAGGCAGGTGCAGTGGGGAAAGAGAGAGAGAAGAGCCAGATGCAGTGGGGAAAGAGAGAGAAGAGGCAGATGCAGTGGGGAAAGAGAGAGAGAAGAGCCAGGTGCAGTGGAGAGAGAGAGAGAAGAGGCAGGTGCAGTGGAGAGAGAGAGAGAGAAGAGGCAGGTGCAGTGGAGAGAGAGAGAGAGAGAGAAGAGCCAGGTGCAGTGGAGAGAGAGAGAGAGAGAGGCAGGTGCAGTGGAGAGAGAGAGAGAAGAAGAGCCAGGTGCAGTGGAGAGAGAGA